>BGPR01000992.1:0-64748 GCA_013235015.1 Araneus ventricosus | reverse complement strand
GTCTAAGATTCCATTATTAGCATATATTTATTTTTAACTCTTTATAAATGCATTTTACTGGAAACACAAAGGATTCTTTTTTGAAATTTTACTCAGCCAATATACGGCCATCAACAAGTTATTCCCAAACAGATAAAAAAGCAATATTTTACTATAAAATTGGACAATTTCTTTTGTAGATCAGTCATGGACCATTGAGACTAGTTAAAAAAAAAAAGGCACTTGGGCTAGTCATGTGGATGAAAGTAAAAATATATTAGAATGGTTAGGAATTCCAACATCCATCTAAAATAACACATTTTTAAAAAATATAATACTTTCCTGTTAAATATTATAAAACAAAAAAAATCCTCCTATTATCTGCAAACGTAATCTTAATATAAATAAAAGTCATTGTGGGTTTGTATGTATATTTGTATCTATGTTCCACATCTCCTCCTAAACCACGGCACTGATTTCGACCAAACTTTGCACACTTATTAATTAAGACAAGGGTAAGATTACTGTCAACTTTTTAAAGCGCTAAAGTTAATTAAACAGTCAGTTAATTAAAAAGTAACCGAAACCGTTTTTCCGCTGTAAGTTCGGAGCAAATTATCCCCCGAAAATTATTTTTATACCATTTTAAAGTTCAAAATTTTACCTTTTTAATGATATCAATTTTATATCTGTGACATTTTTCCTTCAATTTGTATAATTTTTCAAAATTTTAAAAAAAGTTGACACGCAGACGATTTTAAAATAAATCAAATTTAATGATACTAGAATTGATACTGATGCGTTGCTAGGCAATGGTGTAATTACTTGGCCATTATTTTTTCTGTTTATTTGTTTTCAAATATCGTTTGGCAATGTTTTCATTGGTTCTTAAAGAATTCTAAAGCTTATTTAATTAGATTAAAAAATCACTGCAGTTGTCACCTGTCATTTTTACCTGCGTTTCCGAAGAAATAATAAATCCTTAATAATATATTAAATGAGAAAGTGTGTCTGTCTGTTACGCTTTGACGGCCAAACTACACGTAGAATAACTTTATTTTGAATGTCAAACATCACGTGATCATAAAGAAAGCCGCGATTATGTGATCTTTCAGAGAAAATAAACAAATAATTTATTAATGGAATAATAAATGTAATTACTCAACTCGACGCTTGATTTTCATTTTTCGAGTTTGCAGTCTATTTAATTTTAGTGATTTATACTTCTCCATATCACATTTTATTCAAAAAGCTGTCGATAAATTGACGCCAGGACAGAAATCTATTGATAGATATAATATAGTTGCAAGAGTTTTTAGATTAAAATTTAGAAACTAAAGTTTATTATAACTAAAGGAAAATATGCGACGATAGAGTATTTTGTTTTATGTATTCTGTTGAATGGTAGAAGCGCATGACATATAACATGGTGGATGTTATATTACACAGATTGTAAGCACCTAATGATACCATTGAGTACAATGATGTAATTTACAGTAATGGAGAATATATGAAGAATAGAGAATGATTGTTGAATTAGTAATTTTGGCACTGATTAATGAAAGTTTAAGTCAGATACATAAAAAAAATAAATGTTACAAGTAACGACATATCCTGTAGAGTTCTTGAACTCCTTAGAATTGTCAGGGGTACCTTCCGACAAGCTGATATTAAAAGTCGGTGTGCCAGTACTATTGATACATAACCTCGATGTACCGAGACTGTGCACGGTTACAAATTGCACACCTAGGTCCAAACGTCATGAGAATGTTTTAAAACGAGAGAGTGTTTTAATTTCACGCATTCCGATAATACCGAAGGATTTGCCATCCAATTTCAAAAGGTAGGCTCAGGGCCAGACACTCAAAGGGGCAGGCGTACATTTGGAAAACCATATTTTTTCCATAGGCAACATATGTGGCGTGTTCACGTGTGTCCAGACCACTAAACCTCTACATTCGTGCAAAAAATGTAAAACAAAAAAAACGTAGTATACAAAAGTGTGTTAGCACAGATAAATAAATCACCTAACTATAACAGCAAACACTCCTGTTAGTCGTCCAATAATGTATTATCAACCGTCAAAACTTTTAATTTTCCCTTTCAACATGTAACGAAACATTTACATTCGTGAATTTAAAAAATTTAATACTTCAAATTCTTTGCACACGAAGTCGCAGGTTACAGCTAGTTTTAATTAAAATGAGAATATCCAGTTGTACAAAACTTTTAAATCTTGTAGCTTCTGGGAAAAGTTTCTGACTTATCAAATGATATTTAAAAACTATGAAAAGCTAAATTTTTTCCATAAGTTATTAACATTTTTTTAAAAAAATGATAAAAAGTCTAATTAAACATTCTGATTGGAAACTCAGAGGCAAATGGATAAAATGATGGAAAATATCTGTAATATCTTCATTTAAATAGGAGCAACAATATTAAAGATAACATAACCTTTCTTATAAATTGAAACATAGTTTTTAATAAATAAAAAATTAACTATTACATAAAATTTCATAAAGCCTTCATGCTACATAGTTTTTGCAGGCAAAATTTGAAGAAACCTATTCAGAAGTTTGGATTTCTAATAGCCTACAAACTATATGTACATTTTCACTTCTATTTATAAAGTGATATAAAACACAGTAATAATTGTTAAAAGTAATCAGATAGGAGTAAATTAAAATCTAAGTTTTCTATTGAATGATAAATCACAAAACAAAATGATAATAAAGTCCAGAACCTAAAGTACAAAAAAATAAACTATTAACATCAATGTAATAAAAATCATATGTACTTTTAATTCATCTTTTCAGCAATTTCATACCATTATGAAGGTTTCACCTATTTTGTATTTGAGGTGTTTAATTTGAGTTTACCATTATCAGTAAAGTTGTGCTGATATTTTTAAAAACTGCCTTCTTTAACCCTTTCCCCTCCAAAAACTAATTAGATGCATATTGTACTTTGCATGTCAAATCCGCAGATTAAATTCCTTAAAAGACAACAAAATTACTTTGACCAAAACAAGTACTAACGGTCTCGGTAAAATCCTATCTAAATTGTTTGAATAAAAATGGCATCGCATATGTTTTGAAGGTAAGTATGCATGCAACTGATGTTGCCTTAGCAGAGACAACGGAGCTTAAGTGTTAATAATCTTGACACATACAATAGCATGATTACATAATATATGACACAAATATAGTAATTGCAAAAGTATTTTTTGCATTCTTTTGAAAAAAAAATCCGGAAAAATTGTCACATTTAAGAATTTCTTAAAACCGAACCACATATGATAGTAATAGATTATTTAAAGATTCAAAATATATCTAAAATTGTATTCCAATATATTTTTGTGAATTTTAATCAATTTACAATTCTTAATTTCAGCAAAATCTGTATCTAGTTAAAAGCAAATCTACATTTCATAATCTAATTTTCATTTATATAGAAAATTCCACAGTTTTAAGAATTAAGTAAATCATAATTTATAATCTAAATAATTAGATGAAACATAAGAATATCAACAGAGATTTCTGAAGTCTTAAAAAATATAGATTTACAAAAAGAAATCACAAAATGTATGCTTTACTTGGATTTAGTTGAAGAACAACATCTGTTTTAGAAACAAGTCTCTCGATTCTATCAGCATGCCATCAAATTTCCAAGTTTTTCTTCAAAACACTATAAAATATAACAAATACTTAGGAAAACTGAATTTTTATTATTTACCATTTATTGAAAGAAAAAGAATGAAGAAAATTACGTGCATATAATTTTTCACAATATGAAGCAACATTTATGCAAGGCATTAATGTCCTTTAGTGAAATATTACATTTTATATGCTTCCTTCCCTTCTATTTAATTTTCTCCATTTTTGTTTGATTAGGCTGTAAATAATACTACATCTCCTTATCATGATAAGGGAGTGTTTTATAGTCATTTATTTAATTTAACAACATTAATTGCACTTCTTGGTAAAAAATTGAATTAAAAAAGCTCCATTGTTTTTCAAATTTAGATTTAATTGAAAATTGTTGGTTTAAAAATACATTAACAGAAAACTCCAGCAAGCAAGGATATGAATACTGTTTTTAACAAAAGCATCAAAATTTTTTCCATAACTCAACGAAAGTTTAATGTTTCAATTTTTATAGATGGAATTGTTTTGGCGTGTTTGCAATGACGAGTTTCGGGTTTTTTCAAAACAAAGGTTGTCACCCATATAAATGTTCTGCTCTGATGTTCTAGAAATATCAATGCTATTAAACAGAAGACAAATCGCCAACCTTTCCATTGTAGGCTATTAAAAAGAAATTTATTTTCATAGTATATAAATGAAAATGCTTTATCTTATATAAATGCTGAAAAAGTAATAAGATGCATGATTATACATATGTGACAGTAAGTATTCATTTTAGTGCTTAGGAAGCTGAAAAATATAGTTGTATATTTGTTTTAATTCCTAAATGTTTGAGAGTTTGTAACTATACAGCTTTTATAATAAACATAATTGGAGAAGAATGTGAAAACCATGCACCAAAATGGTAAACCAGATTCGACACGCAAGTACAAAAAGTAACAGGCAGCTTAATACTTCAAACATATAGTATGAAAATTTACCTTTATATCAAACAGTCCTGCAAAATTGCTGTGCTATCTTAATGATATTGTACAACAACGGTTCTTAATCTTTTTGGTTAAGTGGATCACTTATTGTGTAAAGAATATTTTGAGGCCCACTACTTAAATATACAATTAAAAAAACATCCAATACATTTATATACATACATATATATATATTATATGTGCATATATGTCAGTAATTAGTGACATATATGTGCAGGAGTAACATACACAGTAAAAGGATTGGATTGTTAGTTTTAGTGACACAAGAGTCAAATTTGCTATACTGCGCCAGACATATGGTTCAAAAAGTAAAAAGAAATCTAGTAGTAGATAATTTTAAAATGCTTTAATTAAAACCAAGGTAAGAGGATTAAAAATATATTGTTTAAAACCAGTGGCAACTCTTGCAGTTCTCCCAACTTCAACACTTGACTAGCGTTCTGCAGACCATAGGTTGAGAACCGTCGCATTCAGAATATTGATCAACAATGTAATAATATAGTACAACATATGTGTGGTAATAGGGGGGAGTTCATAAGATTTTGCATTGTTAAGTAGAAAATATCACTTATTTATTAGACATATCTTAATCATAGATATTTTAAGGAGATCCATGAACATAAATAAAAGGGAAATAAGAAGAGGAAGGATACAATAACTCACAATCATTGCAAATTAAATACTGCATATAAATAATAATACAAGTTAAAATGCAGATTTGCATAGCCATGTAGTAGGGTAGATGCTCCACTTTCGGCCACGTTGGATCTGTTTTTCCAATAATTAACCAGTAATATCAAATTAACCAATAAGAATCATTCCAACATTTTAAACAATCCTTATTTTACTATTTTCAATCTGATTGGTTTATTTTTCTCAAAAATGTGGCTTGTAAAAAAATTAAATGCATGATCATGTATTTTATGCTCACAACTGTTAAGGAACAAGGTTTTGCAGTTTTTGCTCATCAGGCTCTTAGAATTAAAAGATTAATCTAAAACTGATTACCCTTAGGGTTTATGATGTAACCTTTCTTTTTCTTCTGATTTCATATCAAAATTAATTATTTTTAAGATTACATGGGAGGTGGCCAAAACTGATACTTTAAATTTATTATATGTTCCAGTTTTGGCCACATAACTTCATTATTGTGCTTTTAGCCATTACATAAATTTAAGAATATCTGGATGAAATAAAATCAACTAATTTAGTTTTGTTTCTAAAATAAAAGCAACTAACTTAGTTTTATTTCTAAAATAAAAACAACCGATTTAGTTTTGTTTCTAAAATAAAAAATAAATTATGTGGTTTTGTTTCTGAAATAAAAGTAACTGATTTAGTTTTGCTTCTAAAATAAAAGTAACCGATTTAGTTTTGTTTCTAAAATAAAAGCAACTGATTTAGTTTTGTTTTCATTTTACATAGTATAATGGCTCCAATCAAAAATAAGAAGGCAGGTAGCATTTTCATAAAAAGATTTTGCTACTCACCATCTAAAGTTGCTAATGCAGTTAAGGGCATTCAAAATGGAATGTCAAATACGTCTCCTTTTTGAATGTTCACTTCAAATTCGTTAGAAAATTACAACTTGAGGAACCTGACTCAAGTGATGAGGAACATTCTTTTATGTGCATGGATTACTCTAATTTTAAAAATAATTCTGATAAATTTGATTAATGTTGCAATTAAAAATTAATATATATTTGTGGATATTGTTAGTGAGTATAATAATGCAAATTCTTCATTTGCAAGATTTAAAAAAAAATTGCTTTAAGTAGGGTAGATGCTCCAGTTTCGGCTACCTTAAGAGAAAATTTGAAATGGAAATTTCACAGTGGATGACTGTTTAAAGCATATTAAATCATACTTATACTATTCTTTAGCAAATTTTATTGGCTTTCTGCTAGTTATAAAATTTTTCTGAAGAATATTTTAGATTTAGAGTTATAAATGTTTAAATAAATTAAACCCATTTACACCAGTTTTGGCCACACTAATATTATATTTTTAACAGACATTTTAATGAATTTTAAGTAAAAATAAATCATTTTTATGCAATATATATTTTAGTACATTATTTTCTGTTATTTTAAATGTGATTTTTTGATAAATTTATAAAGATATGTAATAAAATTTAATTAAGCTGATTTTAGCTGCATATTTCAGTTTAAAAAAAAAATGGAACAGGAATGCAGAAAACAATAATTTAATTTGGTTGCTAAAATACAAACTATAATTTAATTTGGTTGATGAAATACAAACTATATATACTGATATTTTTTTTGATAAAATATGAAACAAAAAATGGAGAGAGGAGTCAACTTACATTGCTAAAGCATAGATTTTTTAAAAATATTACAAATCAAGAATTTGCATTATTATACTCACCAACAATATTCACAAATATGTATTTTTATAATTTTTAATTGCAACATTAATTAAATTTATCAGAATCACTTTTAAAATTAGTGCAATCCATGCATATAAAAGAATATTTCTCATCACTTGATTCAGGTTCCTCAAGTTAAATTGTTTAACAAAAATGTGAAGTAAACATTCAAAATGTAGATGTTTTTGACATTCCATTTTGAATGGCCTTAACTACATTACCAACTTTAGATGGCGAGTAGCAAAATTTTTTTATGGAAATGCTACCTGCCTTCTTATTTTTAATTGGAGCCATTACTATGTAAAATGAAAACAAACAAATTAAATCATTTACTTTTATTTTAGAAACAAAACTAAATCTATTACTTTTATTTCAGAAATAAAGCTATATCAGTTACTTTCAATTTAAGAAACAAAACTAAATCAGTTGCTTTTATTTTAGAAATAAAACTAAATCAGTTACTTTTATTTCAGAAACAAAACCACATAATTTATTTTTTATTTTAGAAACAAAACTAAATCAGATGTTTTTATTTTAGAAATAAAACTAAGTTAGTTGCTTTTATTTCATCCAGATATTCTTAAATTTATGTAATGGCTAAAAGCACAATAATGAAGTTATGTGGCCAAAACTGGAACATATAGTAAATTTAAAGTATCAGTTTTGGCCACCTCCCATGTAATCTTAAAAATAATTAATTTTGATATGAAATCAGAAGAAAAAGAAAGGTTACATTATAAATTCTAAGGGTAATCAGATTTAGATTAATCATTTAATTCCGAGAGCTTGATGATGAAAAACTGCAAATACTTGTTCCTTAACAAAAACCTTAACAGTTGCGAGTATGCAATACATGATCATGCATTTAATTTTTTTACAAGTCGCATGTTTGAGAAAAATGAACCAATCAGATTAAACAATCCTTATTTTACTATTTTCAAAGTATTGGAATGCTTCTTATTAGTTAATTTGAAATTACTGGTTAATTATTGGAAAAACAGATCCAATGTGGCCAAAACTGAAGCATCTACCCTATTTGCAATGCAAGTTTATTCCTCTCCCCATTTTTTGTTTCATATTCTAAAAAAAAGTTATGCGAGTATAAACAGTTTGTATTTTATCGACCAAATTAAATTGTTTTCTGCATTCCTATTTCTTTTCTTTTAAAATTGAAATCTGCAGCTAAAATTAGGTCAATTTTATCACATATCTTTATAAACTCATTAAAAACATCACATTTTTAAAATAACAGAAAATAATGAACTCAAATACATATTGCATAAAAATGATTTATTTTTGCTGAAAATTCATTAAAATGTCTGTTAAAAGTATAATATTAGCGTGGCCAAAACTGGTGCAAATTGGGTTAGTTTATTTCAAAATTCATAACTCAAAATTTAAAATATTCCTCAGAAAAATTTTATAACTAGTAGAAAGCCAATAAAATTTGTTAAAGAATAGTATAAGTATGATTTAATACGCTTTAAACAGTCATCCACTGTGAAATTTCCATTTCAGATTTTCTCTTAATGTGGCCAAAACTGGAGCATCTACCCTATATGTTCACAACATGAATTTAATTAAACGAATAAAAATTGAAGCTTCTGATAATTCATTGTTATTATTATTACAACAAATTCAGCAGTAACTGAGATCAATATATGTAAGAGGAGGAAATGCCTACTTCCTAGACTATGGCATAAAATAGGAGGTAAATTTTACGGTCAGCAGAGCATGTTTAGAGAAATATGCAATGAATCACGGAAACTTAGTTTTTATAAAACTTATATCTACTTTACATACTACATTTTAATAAATTATTTTACAATTTGGCAGACTTCGTAAGCACATCACGAACGAATTTTAGCATCAAAATACGCTGTAAAAGAATAGCAAAATTCTTTTTTAAAAAAGAATTTTATTATTTTACCTCAACAGAGAGAACAAAAAACCAGGATTGGCTCCTCTTTCGATTTCACCACCACTTTCGATTTCGCATATACCAATGTCGTTGCCACAAAAGTTTCTGGATGAGTTTCTTGAACGTTTTGTTACATACAACTAGCCGAGTTTACACTCTGGGCGAGTTTCCTGTTTTGTTTACTTACATTAAAACCTTTTCTTTATTTACATTACTTTTGAACTTCCGCTTTGAAGATTCCGTTGACTTAGAATTACACCGGAATTATGTAGTTAAGGCATTTAATATGATAACAAAACAGAAAACTCGCCCATAGTAATCCTCTTCCTCATAGGTTTTTCAGAATTTCATATTTCATTTGATATATATCGACAAAACCAAATGTCAAATTTCATCCATCTAACAGGTTGTATTTTTGAGTTATCGCGCTTACATGCAAACAGACGGACATCCAAATTTCGACTGAAATTTCATACAACATTTGCAGTTTTTATGGAAAGACAACATAGCAAATTTCACTCGTCTACCTTGTTCTGTACTCGTTTTCTTCGTATACGAAAAATTAAAACAATAAACATTATCTGGTGCCAATACAAGTTGAAGATAAGTTCATTATCACCAGAAAGAGAGACAGCAAAACAATTAATGCCATAATTTCACAAAAAGAGTCTCGTAATTTGCATAAATATCTAATGATATAGTTATAAAACTATGATATTTGGTATACTTATACCAAAACAAACAAAAATATGAAAAATCTCCGTTGACTGTGCAATATACAGGAAGTCGAATAGAACACCGGAAGTTTGAGTGGCCTTAAAATAAACGAATAAAACTTGCCCATAGCGAAAGTAACTATCGACTTATTGCGCATGCGTCTGAACTGAAAGATTATGAAAAGAAGGCTGAATTAAGAATTTTTAGAAGCTGAAAATCAAATATTATATTTCTGAATACATAAAATGGCATTCTTTAAACAAATGCATACGAAATACGGCGATAATTTTCATTAAATGTGTTAAAATTTCATGGCTGCGAGCAAGCGCAGATGTACATGAAAGTTTGCTATTCCTGTTTCTAAGTGCAAAAGGAAAACAGTGAAATATTAAATATGTTTTAGCTTAGTCCATGCTTCGTGCAAGTAAGGTCGCCTTCACCGTGATCCATGCATGCTAGTTTCAATTAAGGAACAAAAAATATGTATACTATTTCTAATAGACCGTACAAGTTAATAGCTAACACAAGAAGAGGTATTCATTTACTTCAATCTTAGCTAATTGTTTTCATTTTTAAAACTTCTTCTATTTACTTATTATTTTTTTCAGGCATTGCACAAAAAGTTGATCCACTTGAATCTTCGGCTACTAATCGCGAATTCGTAAAATGTGGAAATAACACTGATATGAAGTAAGTTATATTAATATTTGGTAACTTTCAATTTTTTCCCATTTTATCCGAAATAACCATTTCGTTGAGCGATTAGATTATGTAACTGTATCGGTTATTGCGATGATGAAATTTTTAGATAATTTTTGTTTGTTGAAATTTATAATTAGTTCATTTGTTTTTTTCACGAATCGTTTGTTTTTCTATACTTATGGAACTACGTTTCTTTAATTTTTAAATATTATCTGATGTTTGAAGTAAGAAAATAAATACTAAGCAATATTTTATATTGATCGCCTTGAAAACGTTTGCAATCATCCACCTTGAATCCTATCTTATTTAAGATTTATCTCCGATTGCTTTTCATTAAATTTCGAAAATACTTTTATGAAGTTCTTGTGTTGACCTACATATAAAAAAGTAATGTTCCAGAACAGTTGCGCAAGCGTGGTTGTAAATTTTTAGTTATCTAGTTGCTAGGTCAGTGATCCATGATCACCAGGAAAATTATTTCCATTCAGATTATAATTTCTTTATTCAGTGTCACTTGGAATATTGATAGAAATCATTTTTAAACTTATAAAACGGTCTGAAAATAATCCATTAAGTTATATAAGATGATTAAATACTTTTTTAAAACTCATTTTACACCTTATTGGGTCACTCTCCTTCATAGTAGACAAAATTTTTATATTAAAAAATGATATTTAAAGTTTGCACTAAAAAAACTTATATTAATTTTTTAAGTTTAAAAGTGCATTTGAAAAATATTTATTTTTGAAAATCATTTTTAATGTTTTTGTTTTTGAGATACTTTTTAGAATATGAATAACTGTTGTTGGCAAGCTAAATTATATTTTATATATGTAATTAAAAATATAATATATTCTTAAATGATTGTGGAAATAAATGAAAAAAATGTTTTGATGGTATATACACAAGATAAACAATGTTAAGCTAAGATTTTTTTAATTAAAATAATTCATTGTAATTTGCATTTTGATCCTGAAATGTTAATGAAAAGTTTTATTTTTGGTAATCAAATAATAATTTTATAAACTTTCAATGTTAATCACACATTCTTGGTAAGAGTAGAATTAAAAAGTTTTGAGTTTTTTTTTTTTTTTTTTTTTTTTTATTTTGAGGTATTTCTTAAAAAAACTGTTCATGTGTTTTTAATATGTCTATCTTATGTTTTAAAATATAATTTCTCCATTAATATGAATATTTATTTTATAATAAGATAAGAATAAAAAAATTATTTGTACATGAATTTACAAATTTAAATAATAGTTTAAACTATGAACTTCAGTCAAAGGTATCCTTTATTGTAGGATGTTAATTCTGTACAAAGTTCAGTTCAACTGCACTTTTGCTGAAAGCTATTGTGAATGGTTGCCTTTCTGCTCTTGATCTTGGCAATGTTATTTTTAGAAATGTTCACTCCTCTTATTGTAACCCAGAGGCCTCTTTCATTTATTTTGTATGTTGCATAGCTTAGAAAGAGCAGGATGAAGACATGAGAAAAGATGGTAGGAGTTAGGATATTGAACAGGCTTGCCCTTAATCAATATGATTTATGTCACATTTTTTCCTCTCATCAAACTTCCTTGTTGCTTTCTTTGCTAAAGCACATTGGTTTTGTTTGATATTTCTATGTTGCAATTTAAATGACTTTTGGATTTGAGAAGGAACTTATTTGAATTAAATTAACTTTTTGTAAAATAAGTGTCTAAGTCATTAATAATTAGATGCTGAGAATAAATGCATTAAATAATTAACTATCAAAAGTTTAAATAGTGCTTCAGGTTATCGAGTCTTTTTCCAAAAAATTAAAAGAATTGAAATTAATGCATTATGTCCTTTAATTAGAAATTTGAACAATTTTTTGCCCAGTAATAACCCTTTAACTGTGCAGTAATTCATATTTGCATTGTTATTGTATTCTTAGTTTGTTATTTGGAAGTTGGTTGTATAACTTTTGTTTTCAAAATTCTGTTTACTGATTTTCTTTTTATCAAAATTTCTTACTTATTTAGTAAAATTATTATTTTTAAATCATTAAAAGTTAAGTTATAATTATTATTACTTTATGTATTAAAATTACTTACTGTTTTATTATTATTTATTATAAAATTGTTAAATATTAAAAATAAATCTTTGCTTCCATTTTTAGTTTAAAAATTGTTTTCTCTTGCTCTACTCATTTTTGTACCCAGTTTTTTTCCCCCTTAATTTGAATTTTTGGATAAATCAAATTTTTATTGTGATCCCTTCAGCTTTTAATTAGCCAAATTCCACAGACTAATAGAAACATGATCATGATGTAATTTTTGGAGGTGGTTCAGAGTACTTTATGTAGATGGCTTGACTGTTTTTAATATTTCGCTTTTATTTTTACACATTCCATCTTATGATAATAAATATCTTAATTCCTGTTTTGTCAGTCTAATTTAGTTGTTATATTTTTCTGTTTAAAGTCTTGAGAACCAACATATTAAGATTCTGTTTGCGTCTGTTGTAGAATTTGCAAGTTGATCACCTAAATTCAGATTTATAGGTATATTGCAATATTGCATCAGTAACTTAATTATAACTTTGTATTATAAACCATAGGGAAGTAAAATATTCTGGTATTTGTTTTTAACAAAAATACTTGTGAAATTGCTGTTCTTATAATATATTAATAAATAAATGGGAAATGAATCAAAAGAGTAATAACAGAAGGAATATTAATAGAAATAACTATAATAATAAAGGGGGAAATGAATTGGTTTCTGTTTCTTGCATAAGCTTGCTTCAACAGGAAAATGCAAAATGGGAAAATGAAAATCAAAAATTTTAAAAAAATTAAAAACAAAACAAAAGCTATTATTGAAGAAATTAATTAATTGAAGAAAAATTGAAATGGAATGTTTCTTGTTTATTGCTTGTCTTTAATGTTAATTATTTCATTTCTTCGATATTACTTTTTATTTGTTTTTTTTATTTTTAATTACTTTATTTTGTTATTTATATATATATTTATCATATAAATACATAATATAAGTTAAAAGTTTTTTTTTGCAAGAATTTGTCATCTCATCAAAATAATTAAACAAATTTTCTCTATTATCAATCCTGTTGAGGTGTCAAAAGTTTTCATTTATGTATTTTTCTAAATGGGTCTGTAATTTTTTTTTTTAAAAATTATTTCTTTCATATCTATCATACTTAACAAATAGAGACAGTGTAGCATTTTAATTATACTGTTGAATTTGTGAAAAACTGATAGTTTTAAGAGTTGCTTGCATGTAGAAGTGGAATGTTACCAAGTTTTTGAACCTGTTGAAAACAGAACTTTACTGATTGTTTTGTACTAAATCCTTAAAGCATTTCCAAATTTTTATTGCATTTCCTATAGTAAGAAAGTTTGAATTTTAGCTGTACTTAGTTTATTATGTTCATAGCTTAATTATTTCATTTTTTTAAAAATTTTTTTATGTATGTAAGGATGGCTATAAAAAAATTTTGTAGTGGCCATTATGCTACCAATTAATTTAACAGTTCTGATCCTAAGGTGTCGAAAATTTGAAAAAAAATTAACTGTATAATTTGTTTATATTTTCTTTCTATTAGATAAAAAGAACTTGGCTGATTTGTACATTTTAAATTCAAATTTTCTCTGGTCCTTTCAATTTTTGATTAATATAAAATTAAAATATATAAGAGTTTATTTTGGTTAATTTCAAGCTGGAGCTAAAAATTGTACAAAAATATTTGTATTTATGAATTACTTTGGTTAGTTAAAGTATCTACACTATATACCCAAAAGTATCTGGACACTTTCAGATTTTCACATTTTTGAGAATTTCTCCTGAAAGGTTTAACTGACTGCCTTTAAACTTTGACCACCATGTGAAGAATAGACTGTAACTTGCATTTTACATTGAAGATTCGGTCCTGAGGGCAATTAGGGGACCGTGTACAAACTGATGAGGACAAACACTTTTTTGGTCCACCCCGCTTCACAGAATACTGATAAGAAGATGAAACTTTCAGAAATGGTAATGTTTAATGTGCATAATATTTACAGGAATTTTCGTAAACTCAGCACAAATATTTGGGAAGATATAAAGGTTTTCTTAAAAAATCCCAAATTTTCCCACCTGTTTTTTGCTTATAACATGCAGAGTTTACTCTTATATTATACGAAACTTACAGAAAGAATGACAATATGTTAGAGAAGCATTTTGTAAAAATTTGGAAAAGAATGTTTGAATCTTACAGGAAATATGAGGATTTTTAGTAAATAATGTTTTACTGTGCATGTGCGAAACATAGCTTAATTTTTCTTTCACAACTTGAAAGCCATGTATAAGGCAGCTTATATAAAAAAAAATTCAGTTCAATATCATTAGTATTCAAAAAGATATTGGCGTTACAACGAGCAGAATTTTAGCTCCTGTCGAAAAGAAGCTAAAAGATGAGGGGTTGTACACAAATTAAACTTATACCTTTGAATAGTTAATTGAATTGTATAGTGGTTAGAATTTGCTGAATAGCCATGAACACAGTAATTACGTGCATAACTTAAATTCCAGCTAATTAGGCACTATAAATAACAAAAATTTTATTACTTTAATTATATTATTTACGTGATTATTAACAAGGTACATATCACAATTTTACGGCCAAACGATATTTGTATCTAATTAATTTCTTTTCTTAAAATATTTTAATAATTCTACAAATATATTTGTTTATTCATTACAAATATTACAAGTGTTCATGGGTATTCAGAAAATTCTAAACAATTCAATGTAACTATTAAAGATATAAGTTTAAAAAATATCAATTTGTGTACATCCCCTCATCTTTTAGCTTCTCTTTGACAGGAGCTAAAATTCTGCTCATTGTAATATTGATATCTTTTTGAATACTAATGATATTGAACTGAATTTTTTATATAAGTTGCCCTATATATCTGGCTTTAAAGTTGTGAAAGAAAAATTATGCTATGTTTCACATATGCGCACTAAAACATTATTTATTAAAAATGCTCATATTTCCTGTAATATTCAAACATTCTTTTCCAAATTTTTATTATATTTATTAAATGCTGCTCTAACATAGTGTCAATTTTTCTGTAAGTTTCGTATAATATAAAGGAAAACTCTGCATTTTATAAGCAGAAAACAGGTGGAAAAATTTGGGGGTGGGCCAAAAAAGTGTTTATCTTCATCTGTTTGTAGACGGTCCCCTAATTGCCCCCAGGACCGAATCTTCAATGTAAAATGCGAGTTACAGTCTATTGTTCACATGGTCAAAGTTTAAAGGCAGTCAGTTAAACCTTTCCGGAGAAATTCTAAAAAATGTGAAAATCTGAAAGTGTCCGGATACTTTTGGGCTTGTAGTGTATATCTTGTACCCTGTTTGATTGTAAGTGAATAATTTCTTAATCCCCTTAATTCACTCAACTCTGTAATGTTTCCAATTTTAAAAAAGCAATATTCCCCCCTTTTTTTTCTTTTTTTTTTTTTACTTTCAACACATTAGAAGTGAAATGTACTGCTTATTTTGAAATTTTATCTCACAATTATTGTATTCAAAGTGCTGTATATTGTTTGGTTATCAAAATTTTTATTATAATTATTATTGCTTTATTTATTAAAATTACTTACTCTTTATTTATTATTTACTCTTATATAACTGTTGTATATTTTTTAAAATCCCTCTCATCAAACTGGAAGGTGAGGGTGATTCCTTTTGTCCTGCAAAATACTAAAAAATAGTTTTTCAGCTTGTAACTTCTATGCAATCATAGTTATCAAAAAACTTTCAGTATAAAAGTTGTTCATTATGATAAGGTCATAATTTGCTTAAATCTTTCTTCAATTGTAAGGAAATTATGGGGAAATAAAAATTTCACCTCATCACCACCATTTATTTCTACCCCCTTTCAGCTGGATAGCCCATCTATGAGCTCAACTAAGATTTTAATTGTCCTTGAAACATGTTCCTCGCCAATTAAAAATCTAACCAAAATTACTCAAGTTATCGTATTTCCAAGATAACATGGCAAACAGTTATACATATATATTATAAACTCGTGAACAAGGGGTGTTTTGGGCTTCTAGGGGTCATGATCAGTGCAGATCTGCATGAGAATTATTGCAATAAGTAGACTTCCTATAAGGAATCTACTTAAAAATAAATCTTTTTCTGCCTTATTTTGATTAAAAATTGTTCTTTTATCTTACTGTCCTCATTTCAATACCCAGCTTTTCGTAATTTGAATTTTTGGATAAATCGAATTTTATTGGGGTCCTGCCTACTTCGAATTAGCCAAGTTCCACTGTATTATGAATGAAGAATCTTGAATTTATTAAAGCTGCAATTATATCGATTATATGAAATGTTACCTGAATATGAAAGATGATGGTAATCCCTCTAAGGTGTAATATGTGAAAAAATGACCTAAAGCTGTCTACTTAATGTTAAAGTTCAAATCATTCCTTTTTATCTCAAACATCAAAAGATTATAAAGGCATAATGCTTGATATAGCATCAATGAATTTTGTCATGCAAATGAAAAACACTCCAAGGTTGAGGCCTCCTTCCAATACCAAAATGATAAGACATGCATCTCTAATTTTCGAAAGTAATAAAAGCAGTGTTTGTGAGATGTCTAAGCTCATTATCATTCTTGAATCAAAATTTGATTGTGAGCCTTCTGTGATTGCATCACTGAGCTCCGATTTGTGAAAATATTCCCTTAGCTCCCAACACTAAATTGTAGAATTTGGTTTGCATCAAGTGAAAAAAAATGTTGGCTGATAATTCATCTCTTGATGTTTATTTTGATCTTTTATATTTTGCAGTTTGCCAAAGCCTGTTTTTAATCATCAAGTCAACGGTAAGAAAACGCAAATTCAGAAAGCTAAACAAGAGAATTTCCCCCCACAATATGAAGAATTAATCAAATACATTCAAGATAGTGAGTATTATCAAATGTTATTTTTATGAAAACCATATCTTCTTCATATATATGAAAGTGAAAATTCATAGAGTTTGTTGTATAATTGTAAACTATGATGCTTCATAGTCTGTTTTTGAGAAACTACGAGATTTTAAATTTGTTTGGGGCAGCTGATATTCTCATTGTAATGCAATTTGCAGATGATAAGAGGATTTTGTGTATTTTATATATATATATATATATAATGTTTTCGGAGTTGTAGTCATTAACGAGCCGAGTTATTTACTAAATTTCTTTTATTATCCAAATATTTAAATCGTTTTTAAGGAGAGTGGCGGACATACATGCATCTTAGTTTTCAAGCCAAAAGAGAACAGAAAATCCCTGCATTTTCTCAGGTAGTGATTTAACATATAGACATGTGATCAAAGTGAAGGAAATAATAGCTATTTTTACTAAATTACGTAAGTGTTTTAGGGAAAAGTCTGGCTCCAAGAAGACGCTGTCGTGATTTTCTGTGGGCACATGCAAACGATTAAAATATTCTTTTAGTAATAAATATGCCCAACAAGAGATTTAATATACCTCCAGCACAGGAAATAAAACGAAACTGGAGTTAAAGAAAAGTGATTTTAGAATACGTTAATACTTTAAAATATATAATATTAGAATTAAAAGCAAAATTAAGTGAGATATATTATATGTGTGATATTTTAATTTGTTAACTTTTCTAAATAATCTTAACGACACCTCATTTTAAATACTTCTACTTTCATCATAATTAACGCACTACAACTTTCTTTACAAGTCACGAGGTTCTAAAAGGGAAAATTCCCTCTTCTGGGTACTTAAGCGTTCTGCGCATTCATTTTCTGCCTTTTTTTTTTCACGACAGCATGTAAGCTTTTAACAACAACGTGCCGCTCGGGCGTAAACTTCTGAATTCTGGTCATGGAGCTACGTAAAAATTAAATACTTTACCTATGAAGAAATAACGCCTGATGCCTAAATAAAAGAAGATTTAAACAAATATCGTCTCTTCCTTGATGACAATGGACTGCCTTTCACCTTTTTAAAGCCTGATCTTACATATATATAATGTATTTTTTAAAAAAATGCATTGAAATATGTACATCTTTGCATTCTATTGAGTGCTAATATTAAATGTAATTTTACTTCCTCACATATGTCATTTACACCACGTATCTGTCAACAATTGGTTGGATATATGATAACTGTAAACTTTGTCATAAGTGCTTAAAATTCTGCTCGCAAATGTCGAAACGATTTCATGGTTGGAGGAGGTAGACAAGGAAGCAGATTTTGCGACAATTAAATACAGTTGCACTGTAGGTGAAACTGATAAGAGCATGAGTCAGAATCTAACTTGGTATATAATTTTAATTAATTGGAAGCAGGGCAGTAGCAACTGTTTGGGAGGAAAGTATGTTCTAAAGAATGAAGTTTTTACACAAAAGGGAGTTATTTTATTGTCAATGGGGCTTCATCATAGCTTAAATTCTCTGACAACTCAATATTTTTTCTTTTTAAAAATTTCTTTATAACAAGCTAATATTTTTTTTAATCCTTGTTTCGTAGCTAGAATATGTTTCAGATTAGAGTCAATTTTCTTTGGATATAGGTCTGAGATAATGGCTGTTACTATAGTGATTTATTCAATTCATCTCTGTAATATTGACTGTTTGGTCTTTGCTATGCAAGTCAAATAACTCATTGACATCATTACCATCAACTTCCAAACCAAAGAGACTGGCAAGATTGACAACTTCTATTACATGAGCAACTTGATCAGTGTCGGGCATGGCTTCTGGCTCTTTTTTTGGGGAAAAAAAAGACAGATTTTCTTTTTATTTCAATTATTTTTTTATTTCTGAATTTTGAATTTGTATTCTATTCTATAATAGGAAATTTTTGAAGCAGGAGGGAGGGGAATTGGGATTCTCATAAATCAGATAACTTTTTTATTAATAAATGACATGAAAATACTTTCACCCCAAGCAACACCAGATATCTCGGCTAGTGTAATACGATTTTTAATGTAAGGTACTTTTCTTAGATAGATGCAATACAAAGTCTGCTAGTCTTGAAAATCAAATAAAATTAATTAATTTAAGTATTATAACTGTTCTGTTTGTTTTATAGCGTGGACTGGTGTAGTGAAGGAATATGATACATCAAAACAATCACCTGATAATAAAGGTATGACTTCCTACGATTGCCTTTTGTGTTGCATTATTATATTTAAAATATTACTTTTAAGCATTTTATTAATATTGTATGCCATCTCAAATTAATTCATTCTGCTTTTTAATTCACTTCTTAATATAGATATTTATAAATCATATATTCTGCATTAATTTCATTCTTAGATTTATTTTTCTAAAAAAATCTAGACTGGTATATTTGTGATAATTACTTTTTATATAATGCTTATATGAAATCAAAATTATGTGAGCAATTCTTATTTCTTAACATTTTTGACACATTATTTTATAATTTTGTAGATAAGAATTTGTAATGTTTAAATTTTTGTTTCAACTTGTGTGGTTTTTTGTCCTTTTTTAGTTCATTTATGGTATCGATTTATTTTCTGATTTATAAAATAAAAACTATTTTTTAGTGCCTAAAGTTGTCTTCTATCAAGACACCAGTTCAAATTCGCATCTTGCTAGTAAGTATTGTTATGCAGTATTTTATTTACTGTAATATTTTTTGAAGCTATATATATAGAAATAGATAACATTTTTTTCTTCTACACATTTGAAATTTTTTTTTTTGCGTCTGCTATGAGTAGTTGTGTTCATTACCAATTTAAATACCTTTTAAGAGGTGATGAAGATTTCATGTTTGTTTATGCCACTAGATAAAAATTGATACTTTACGTCCTGGAAGAATTTGATTTCATTTTTGTCATAGCATTAGACATGTTTAGGTTTAGTATATTACAGTATTGCATGTGTACAAGTATTTTCTTATTACATCAGTAAGAAATAGAGCAGTAGAAGAATCTTTTATTCATGGGAGGAGAAAAGATTGGATGTCTTATAAATCAAAATGTTTTATTGATCTAAAAATTATTAAATGTTGCTGAAAGATTTCCTTCTGAATGCCTAAAAAATTATATGTCTCATTCTCTGCTTAAAGTAAAATTTTAAGTGTGATCTCTAAATTACATGAATAATTATTACTTTTTGTTTTATGAAAGTGACAAGAGATTTTAAATGTTTTCTTTTGCATGATATATTTATTGTTATGCAAAAGAGATGTACTTTTCACATGAATAGAAGTAAATGTTTTCTTTGAAATTCATTACATTGTAATGCAAGCATTTTCTTTCTTTTAATTGCATTTCATTAATTTAAGATTAATTTTGCCACTCAAATTTTACATTTTATTTTCCACAGAGCAAAAACTCAGTACTTTAGAGGCTGCTTTTAAAAACCAGAAGAAATCTAGTCTATGATTGTCATGTTCAGTTCATGAAATGGATCCTCAGAGTTATCAAAATAAAATTTTCATTAGATATTAAGTTTGTTTTTGATTTAAAAATTATTAATCATTCTCTAAATCTCAAGTTCATTATTTTAATCATCAGTAAGGGAGTTTCTGTTTTAGACAAATTATATATAGAAATTAAATTTTAACTGAATTTATATCATGCTATTATTCTTCTAATTGGTCTTTTCTTTTCCTCTTTTCTAGACTTCAAACCATTTGATCTGGAGTCATTTTGGGGTGAAAGATTTCTTCGAAAGATTAAACTGACTTCATAAGCAATTAAGTTATTTGTAGTCAATTGAAAGACAGTACTAGTGAGATAGTGTGAATTTAGAAGAAATATAAATTAAAGGAGTGCAATGAAATGTTTCGCATTCCACCTCAACCTGCTCCCAGTGAACATTGCATCATGGGGAAACTGTAGTTCCATAATTCCTTCACGCTGTTTTAGGCTTGGCGGACAAGCATCGAACATTTATTTCCATTATTCATCCAAACATTAAAACAGACTGGTTTATCTTTTCATTGGAAGCCTTCTCTTCCTTTAGCCAATTTATTTGAGTTTGCATTTTGTACAATTATTTTACAAAAGTGTAGGAAATAAAACTGTGATTTTTATGAAGGAAATACATTGCAATCTCAGCAATAAAATTATAAATGACATTTTGCATGAAAAAATATTCTTTTTTTAGTATTTCTTATTGTTCTATGAGCATATAGCTTTTGATACAGTGGAATTTCTTTTAACCTGCAGCAGTGGGACCTCGCCAGTGCCTAAAGATAGTTTTTTTTTTTTCTGGGTAATTGATTATATGTTTCTAGAACTTATTTGTTCATGTTTTGTGATGCCGTCTGTTAAAACAGCAGCATGTGAAGTCCGTTATTCATATTTTTCCATTTATTGGTCTCTATTAAATGAACAATATCAAAGATCATGCACATTATTCAAAACACACATGCATGTTTTATTATTTCAGAAAAATAAAATTACCATACATATTAGGTCACATGAAAGTTACACATCTCTTAGTGTGGTGTCATGTTACTTCTACTGTTGGTCTGCATGCAAGATTATCGCCAGAGTTTTAAAAATTCTCATCAGAATTTCATAACATCATATGCTGACATAAATCCTCTGGGTCTGCATATCATCTTCATCTTCCTTCTCAATTCCCATTACATGTTTGTTTTTTTCATCATCATCAGGAGAGACTGTGATAGGTGGTGGCAAAAGTGTGAGGGAGAAACTTAAAAGTATCCAGGAGAGTAAAGAGTAGACATTAAAATTTAAAAATTTAGTTACAAAATTAGCTAGCTTTTCCAGACACTATTTTTTTTTATAATTCCTAGTTTTAGGCGGCTAAAATGAAATAAAAATTTAATTGTGTAACTAATAATTTGCAATTAATTTGGTGTGCTATCGCAAGCAACCATAATACATTATCAAAAGTCTTGCAATGTTAGTGGAAAGGTCACATACACCTGCGTTTAAGATAAATGGAAGAATAACAGGAAAAAATATAATGGGGTCATTTTTTTTACCTAAAAATAAAATTTTCTCTTTTTGTATATGTCTTAAGACATTACAATTTCTGAAAATGCAAGCAAACAAATGTGCATTTTAAGCGTTGTGTTCTTTGTATTAATGTGAAAAAGGTGTCTTTTTGTACTAAATCAATAACGCTGTACAATTTTGTAGTTGACTTTTTTCCCATATGTTGTACCGTCTTCAAGATAGGAACGCTAACTCCGTTGTTTGCCGTTAGGTGGCACTGTAACCGATCTCACTGTGTAGCACATGGTCTTTTTACTATACCTAGATACCAAGTTTGTGGCAATAGTTGTCACCGTTCTCAAGTTAATGTGGGGTAGAAGGACTTTAGTAGGCACCCTGTATATTTATCTCATGGTCTGGGTTTCGGTTCTTAATTTATACTTTCAAAAGTGTCGTTATTTTGATATTGCCGGTTATGAGAGATTTTACTGTAATATTATTTTAATATAATTATCTGCCACATTTCATTTTATTCCTTGTAGTTAGTAGCAATGCTGTTTTCCATCTAAGAAGAGTAATTAGTGGTATAACCCGATAGGGTTATGAATTCCCATGAATTATTTTGTGTTGTAGGAAAACTCCTTTTGCCTTTTTTTCAAATGTCTTAGGGAATGAAAGAGTTAATTGTAACGCCTATCTTATGTTGCAAATTTATTGGTGATTATTTCATTTTATAAATCAAAAGAGCAAAAAAGAAACAAACTCCCAGGGAGTCTTAAAATAATTTAGATTTAGCCAGAATTTTTTTTTGAAATTCTAAGTTTGTTTTATATTTTAATAAAGTATGTTTAAATTATGTCTTTCTTATAGAAACAACTTTTCATTGATAGTATCTGGTTGAAGAGGAAAAAATGGCAAAATTAAACCCAGTAAATTAACTTTGTATTGAAGTATTATTCTTTTCCTCACAAGGGGGTACAAATGCTGTACAAGATTTTTTATATATATACTTTTACCTGCAGGCTTCTGCAATTGCAATCATACAATTGCACAGTAATTAATTCATTAAAATTTAATTACCCTTATGGAAGCTCATCAGCTGAGACTAATTGCCACATCTTTTTGTTGTCCTGTTTTACCACACCAGATGTGGTCAGTAGGTTTTGGTAGGCACATTTTTGATTACTGTTTGTGCCAGTGAGTTTTGTAACTCGTGTTTTGGCCCCCCCCCCCACGCGCTTTTTTTTTCTTCAGATGAGTATTCATGATCTCGTGCCTGAGTTATACACTCCTTACTTTGTCCTCTATTCCTTAATTTTGTAATACAAAAAAATTCTTGATGTGGCAGAGGAGGACTGCAATGCGAAATTGAAAAATTAATGCAAGGCATGGATTGTGAACATTTTGTCTTGTGATTGGCAATTGAAACGAAAGAGTTAGATGTTATTGTGCTTATAGAGAACAAAGAGATGAAAAAAGGAAGATATTGCATCTTCCTGGAGGGTTCCAACGGAAAATGATAGTGTTTTTGCAAATATTTTATCATTTTTAAGAGATGTCGGATTGAATTTCAGTGTCAACAGTTTATCTAGCAAAGCTGACTTTCTCTGAGAATTGTTTCACAGAATTATTAGGTATAGTATTTAAAGAAACCAACAGAAATGCCCAACAAATATTACTTTTAAAACTGAAACTTTCTCCTTTACCTGCAAGAATCATACTTCTTCATAGAAGCCAATTGATGATGGAATCTTAGAATTTTTTGGGACTACTTCTTTTATTGTAGCATGTTATGTAAGATAAAATTATGAATTACTGTGCAACAAATGAACTGACTGAAACTCCAGTATTTTGGAAGAATATGCCCCATGATAGATTCAGGAAATTTTTGTAATTTTTCCGTTTGGAAGACAACAGCAGGAAAGAGAGAGAGAAGGAAAAAAAAGATGCTTCTGATCAGTATCAACTGTGCAAAATGAATCGTTTCTGAATATCTTAATCAAATGAGCATCTATTCATTGATGACATTATCATTAAATTCAAAGCAATAGTGGGGAGTAGTGTGATAATCCAGAGTGGGGAATGAAAATGTATAAAATTGGTATACGTATGATATGGAAGTTTATTTACGTGAGGGAAAAATCCAAGCTATTCCTTTTCGCTTCTGTGGCTTCAAATTTACTATTTTCAGTGGCCAAGAGCATAAAAAAGAAAATTGACTGTTGCAGAACGATTTGACAAAATAAGGAGAATCTTTCAAAGACTTGGCCCCTCAGAAACACTTTCTACTGTCTGTCTATGACAAGATCTCTGCCCGCCAAGTTGTCTATTTAGTGGTGATCGTTTCAGAGACTGGTTATGTTGGGGAAGATCCATTTCGAATGGGAAGAATCCGACGGAAGTTTGGGATTTATTTTCTTGACGCCAATGTATTGTTGATCATGTGTGTACTTGGTTTTGCCCCAGTTGCATGTTCCTACAAACTTGAATGAACCTACTCGAAATGGATTCTCCGTAAGGTAACCTGTTTCTATAGCGACCGTCACCATCCAGACAAGTTGGAGGTGGAAGAGATCTCATCGTGGACAAACAGTAAATGAGATGTAAAATAACAAGAAAATTTGACCAAATATTTGTATTTCATTGAGAAGAAAAGATACATGTCCCACCCCCGAAATAGTCTCTGATTATAATTTTCATATGGGTTATTTAAATATATTCCTTTCTTTATTTCAATCCATCGAAGGTGAGGGGAAAAAACCTCAGATTTTGAGATTGTAGAATAATATTGTTATGAAAGTATTTTCACTTATAATGAAATTAGTGTGCTTCATAGAATACCAGAGTTCTGGATTTAATTTTAGACATTTCTGTAAACTGATCTAGAATTTCTGTCAGTGAATTCTAAGTTAATAACAAAAAAAAAGAAGCGTTAAAGGTTATTCTTTGCTGAAATACCCATAGAAACAGAAAAATCCGTGATCTTGGAGTAATTTAAGAAAAATAAATTATAACTAATATTTTACGTGGAAATGTTGATCTGCATAGCCTTCATACAGAATAAGGACCTTTCACAAATAAGGCAAAATACTCTTCAACGTTATATTATCGCAATTACGAGTACATAAAATGCCGATTTTACAATTTCTAAGCCTTTAGTAAAAACCAAATTTGTTACTTCTGCTTGCTGATTTCGTCTGTTGTAAAATATGTTTATTCTATACTAAAAATTATAAAATATTTTACTGATAAGTGTTACGTAGCACCTGCGTATTAAAGTACAGTAAAACCCGGGTTATACAAAATGCATCCGAAATCGCAAATCCAAAAAAACAAATATTGTTCTGCACGGAAATAATCGCGAAGACGAGAGTTTTTTGCTACGATATCCTCCACTTTTTAGCCCTCCCCCCGAAGGTCCGTGATTAATTTTTGAATACTAAAATTAATGGGGTTTAACAATATTATTTACGAAGTTGTTTACCTGCGCCTATCTGGCGCATTGCGACCGAACTCGCATCAAATGTGAATATTGCGCCCGACGGCGGTTTAATTTTAATAAAGAACATGAGTGTAGTCTACAAAGAGAATTCGTTTTGCACTCAAAACATTTCAAAATTGCATACTGCAATTGGAAACAAAATAGTAATGGAGTTCATGGCTTAGCAAAAAAAAAAAAAAATCGTTATTCGAAACGGCTTCCCCCCTTTAGTTAGGTTAAACGGGTTGTACTGTATTAATAAAACGTGCTGAATTTCACTGTGATTGAACTGATTGCACTTTCTTATTGACCCTGTATGGCAGATTTTGACAAAATGAGGCCACAGGCCCGTCTAATCAATGCCGTAAATTCGGCGTCGGCTTAACACTGTAATATACGTCAAATAAATTTTGAGCCCTCCCCCGTAGGGTCTCAAGGAACGAGGCGAGCACCTCTAACACCAATGCGATAAACCGCCACTGCCTGTATGCAAGGAGAAAGTCAAAATCATCAAAAGAATTCGACCTCGAAATCTCCCCGTTTACTTCTCACCTCCCTGATTGCAAATAACAATTTTTTGAATAATGTCCTCTGCGAATAACGTAATTTGAAAACGATGATAATGAACAGTAATTCAACAAGCTAGAAGGATGAAATTTAATATACGGCTATTACACCAAAATTGTAGATATCTATCAAATTTTAGACGAAATCTAATGGTATCTCTACCGTCTGTAGTCCCCGCATGTGAGCATTATAGCCAAAAACGTAACGAGCTAAGTAGATGAAATTTGGCAAATGGTTATAGCTAGAATTGTAGATCTGTATAAAATTTCTAACCAAATGTTTCAATGGTTTGGCCGTCTGTCGATCTGTGTATCCGTTCATGTGTGAACACGCTAATCCAAACACGCAAGTTCTAGGATACAATCTTTAAACCAAACCTTTTCTGTACATCTTGGGGGAGGGGAGGGTCTCAAATTATCGCCAGATCTTTATTTATCTACTAGCAGTACGCGCACGGCGTTGCCCGTGGAATCAGGACTTTAACAAAATAAAAAAAAACGCCCACAATGACATGAAAAAGTTTTGAAAACAAAAGATACACATTTTTTGATTTTCCTGCTTATTTTTTTTTTTTTTTCGCGCTACAGTACAGAGTACGTTAATCCAAAACAATATTACAAAATTGGAGCATGAAAATGATTATTATACAGCAAGAAAATATTAATCAAATCCGAAAATAATAATCAAAGTAATTGAAGCAATATTACAAAATTGGAGCGTGAAAATGATTATTATACAGCAAGCAAAATATAAATCAAATCCGAAAATAATAATCGAAGTAATTCATTCAGGTGAAGGTCATGACGTATCCTGCTTGTCCGCCAACGAAAATTGGCAGCAACCTTCCGAAGAAGTGTCGCGCGAGGAACTCGATCGAGAAAAATAACTCTCAACAGGCCAGAAAAATTTTTTAAAAAAAACGGGGAAAGATATTTTAACCGTTCTTGCTTTAAAGCCGACAGAACCGTTCTAGTTATAAGCTGAAAAAATTTGAAAATAATAGTGTTATTAGAAAGTCGGATGCAACAAATTTAAAAACAAAACTAACATTTAGATGGCAAAACTGACTATTTTTTAAAAAATTCTCAAAATTCAGTAAATTACGTTAGAAATTCAAAACTAATTTCATTAGAACGGAAATCGCGTGCTCTTTCCGATGGTGCATCAATTTTTGTCGTACAATTATTCGAAACCATTCTATTGAGAAATTAGTGCGAAAAATCAACCAAAACAACACAAAACATTAAATAAAAAAATTTCTAGATTAAAATTTAAAATTTCGGCTTCGAGGTGCATTCAGTCACCATTACGACTACCTGTGTGCCAAATGTCATGGCTGTAAGTGCGATAGACTCGTCTGGACATCGCAGACAAATACACACACGCACACAAACATTGCCTTTTATAAGTATAGATTAGTTGAATACCCCGATGCATGAACAGGGTACAAAAATTTTCCCCTTGGGGTTGGGGGAGGGCACAGCATCCCCGACAGGGGCCTTGGCGCCACCTCTGCATCTGTGTTTAATATTGGATTAAATCCGTCTCGGAGGATAGAATGTCTGCTTGTCATTCCGAATGCAGTGGCGGGGCGGTCGCCCCCTACTTTTTATGGGAAAAATTAAATTATTTCATTTTAGCTGCCTAAAATTAGAAATTTAAAAAAAAATTGTGTTCGGGAAAGCTAGTCCATTTTGTAACTAAATTTTTAAATTTTGCTGGCTACTCCCTCCTTATACACCGGGGTCTCTATCAGTGGCGGACTGGCGAGGTTGCCAGCTTGTCCGATGGCAAGAGGGCCCCCTTAAACAGAAGACAATTTGGGCTCCCAAGAAGTGTGGGAGAGGAAAAAAGAACTCTTTCTCTATAGAAAGCTTTTCTAAAGCAAATAAATAAAATAGCCCTGTACCCAAGGTCTATGTTTCGGCGTTCCACATCCGTCGTAGGGAATTTATTGCCGTCGTAATTTGACCAGCCGAACAGCTGGTGGTCGAATATCGACCAAGACGCATACGCAATCTACAACTGCCCGTAGGAACTGTACTGAGTTCTCTGTCCACTTCCTTTGATCTTCCGATCATTTAAGTATGTTTCTCCAGAATGTTGCAACCATCGCACAAACCCTCGGGCTATTGGAACAGGGTACGTCTTCTCCGCAAAGTCGAGCCGCAATACTCATTAAGATTTTTTGTTGGTTTCGGAAGCCCCCGGAAGGACGGAAGGAATTGCATCCATTTGTGCAGAAAGGGTGCGGTTCTTGTGAGAGATGGCTATAAGAGGTGCTTTTTCTTTCTTTTTTGGTAGTTTCATTTTACTGTCATAAATCTGGCTAACAAGGGACCTCGCCTGTAGGAAAAGGTTTTCTTAGCTAAAACTATGACTAGGGTGGGAGAAATTGCGCCCATTGAAGACACCAAATAACATCTATGAAAAGACGACACTCACGCTTTTCTTTATGCCTTTGGGGGGAGTTTGCGTTTAGAAGAGTAAGGGGCCTCAGTTTTATTGGTCTGACTTTCATGGAAAATAATTGGTGAGAAAAGTGTTATTTCTGTTTTTAGTCGGAAGAGAGTAAGGACATACAGCGTATCTTGAAAAAGTAAAGAAAATTGAGAGGTAAGCTGGAATTATGATTTCTCTATTTTTATATTGCTTTTGTAGTATTAAATTTAGCCGCATTCGGCTACCAACCGACTTGTCCACCTTATTAATTATCGTAATTTGATTATATTAACAAACTTTATATTCGGCAACTTATTTAATTTTTGTTAAGTTGAAAGTTTTAATTGCTACAAAAAATCGAGAAAGAAATTAGTTGCGCTTAGAAAAAAACAGTAGATAGGAAATGTATTAGCATTTGAGATCATTTTTAATGCTGTATGTTTTTATGTCTAATGAAACTAATGATATAGGTCTTTACATTCAACTGTTAAAAAAGTCTAAAAAGCACGAGATTCAATGAAGATTATTTTTTAAAATTTGCATAATTATAATCTATAATTATCGCGCATTATTAAGCTCCTTATAAAGTGAAAATTTAACCTAATCATAACAAATAAATTAATTACATAATAACCAGGAAGATTGTTTAAAAGTAAATTTATCAAAATAACATAGAAAATCTATCAAAAACTAAATTTATTTGAAGTAACGAAGAAAGAAAGAAAAAGACTGGGACTTAAAGAAGAAAAAAAAACTGGCGAAACAATGAAAATGGACTGCATTTTAATACAACAAAAGAAGTTTTTTACATTATAAGAATGTATTTTGTAGAAATCTATAGTTTTTCTCGATCTTTATGAAATTTGGCACACATGCTCTTCGAAACAAGATGAAAATAATTTTTTTTAACTTCAAAAGTAAATTAAAATTTCAGCTATTTAAAAATTAAGCAAGATTTTTGCGTTTTTTTGCAATATTTTCAAAAAATACTATCTAACAAAATGATTTTTGAATTATTTATATTTCAAAAATATCTTTTTAATGATACCAGTTTAATTGCAAATAACTAAAACATTACCACTACAAATTACTAAACTCTAAATCACCCAAAGAAGTTTGTTCTAAAGGTTCCTGGCTCTTTTAACAGATACCCTACTAATGGGCAGCATTTCTCCTTCATACTTTGTCGCTAAAATCATATATGAAATATTTAACTTCCGGAATTTAAAATCAAATAACTTAATCATAATTTCGCTATTTTAAACGTAGAAAATTAAGGGGTGTTAAAAGGGATTTATTTTAAAGACGCTAAAAAATTAAATATATATTAAAAAAATAAAATTGAATACATAATTATTAAATATTATTGATTTAAATTAATATAATTAAATATAAAACATTAAAAATTAAATATAAAATTAAATAAAAAATAATATGTATATATATGAATTCATATTGTGATTGTAGATATGTGTGGGCCCTCACTGACTCCTGGCTATCACTATTTTCTGACCCAGTCCGCCACTGGTCTCTATAATTTTTTTGCCTCCACTGTCGGAATGTATGTGAATACGACGACTCAAAAGCACAACACGCAACATAAATAAAATTTGGTATGTGGCCTTGATACTAAAGCTGTAGATCATTATCGAATTTTTGACTTTATCGGTGAATGGGAAAAGGTCTAAAATGTATATTTGATTCTTTCCACTGTTCTGCAAAGCTAAACACAACCCGCCTGTTGACCTACTGAACACTCACACTTGTTGCTTTAGCCCTTTATGACTACGATTTTTTTTTTTTTAGTTTATCCAATTCTCTATGCGGATTTTTTTTTTAAATGTTTTTATCAAATTTTCTGTGCGAATGAAGATAATAGGCCTCAAATAAGCCAAATCGGATTTCTCGTTTGGAGTTTTTTTTTTTTTTTTCCCTCCGGATTTCCAACCAAAGGCTGGGATATAATAGTTCCATAACCAAAAATCATTTCATTTTTATGTTTGAAGCATCGCAATCAGTGGCGAATCCAGGGAGGGGGTTATCGGACTACAGCCCCCCCCCCCAGAGCCAAGCCAGAATTCTTATTATTATTTAAAAGCATTCAACTGTTTTTTCTTAATTTCCCTCTTTAAAAAATAATAATAAGGTTTCAACATTGCTTTCTGGCTTGACAGACTCGGAAAATTTTCCTATTTTTGTAGTCATTCCACTTGTACTTGTAGCTTTGACGCGGTCGAAGATATTTTTTGGCTAGTTATTTCATTGTAATTTTTATTAAATTATAGAAAGTATTGTATTGTTCTTTATGATTCTTATTGTCAGGTGAGAAAAGTCTGTAAAGTTAAAGAGTTTTGGTTTACTTTAGCCTTGAGGTTTGACATTCGTCACGACGATACAAAATTGTTGTGTTCTACAACTGGGACATATTACAATGAGTTTCAAAGCAATTTTTTTTTCCCGGTCGTAATTTTAAAATGTGAGTGGGATGTATATGTCCCGTTTGTAGTCAAAGTGTTAAGTAAATCACTAATAATTTTGGCTAAGCAGCAAAGTTTTGTAAAGATGAAAAGCTTTTTAACGTAGGACTACGTTCCTCCCGTTGGGTCCAGGAAGGAATTTGATTCACACGCCAAAACTCCACAAAAAAACTTTGTATGGGAGATCCTCTATCTCAGTAACTATATATGCTAAAAACATAACTAATGTCTTATTTTAGAGATAAAGGGTAACAACAGAAGTTACAAAAATTTGAAAATCGGAATTATAGTTCAGTGACTACTGAGTCGCAAAGTTGAGCAAAAATACGTATGAATTGGTGACGCTATCCTCTATATCTCGGCAACTACAAATGTTAAAAACATAACTAATGTCTTATTTTAGAGATAAAGAATAACAACAGAAGTTACAAAAAAAAATTATAGTTCAGGGACTACTGAGCCACATAGTTGGGCAAAAAATACGCATGGACAAAAGAGAATCGCGAGAAACAAAGAGAAACCGAGAAATAAAAGAGTCACGCGAGTAAAGTAGTCCTACGCCTTTAACATCAGCGGCTGTTTGAAAAAGACAGCCTCCCGTCATTTTTTGGGGTTCGCTTGTCGATTATATTCAAAACTATGGGTATTTATCAAAAGTACAACAAATTTCATTAACAATGGACATTCTCGTCCGAAAATTTAATTTCCTGTATGTACGTGAAGCGCTAAAATTACTTTGGAAAATATAATAGATATTTATATGACAGAAAGCTTAACCTACTTTCTGTATAAAAACAGATCCTTTCTGTTAGCATTATAACATTTATTCTGTTTAAAATCCTGCGGAATAGTGGAAGTGTACATTTTTAGTGATGCATAAAATGAGAAGTGGAACATTTTCAAAAAGAAAATACCAATCGGCTTCAACCAAAAAATATTCCATACAAATCATTATTTTGTTTATCCAAATTTAATGAACTAAAAGTATAAAAAAAAGTAGGTGAAATTCACATTGTAGTACTCAATCTTTTAAATAATTAAATTCATAGTTTCCTTGAGAAATTTATCAAATTTTAAATAACTTGCTGATTCCTAAAAAAAAATCATCAACTTTTTATTTATGGTGTTTCAAAATAGGTATTAAATCGGTCATTTTTTCTGCTATGTATGAAATAGCTTTACTCTAGAAGTAAGTCAAAATTCAAGATGTAGTGGAGCCGGAACGCCGTTCCGGCACTGCTTTCTTTTTTTTTTTACAAGAAATAAATAAAAAAAATGTACGCTACCGCCTTAGAACAGCAGGATCTTTATCCTCGAATTATCCTTACCCTCTAAAATATAATTGGAATTTTAAATTAAAAGTAATAAGCTATTGGCAAGGGGTGGCTGAAAAGGGTTGAAAACAACATTTAAAGGTATTTCATGTTTTGATTTTGAAAACCCGTGATATTTTCTATATTACTTATCCATGTCATGATTTTGCGTTGAAATTGCTTAAATTTAATTTAACTTAAAATTAATATAAATTTTTTAAAAAAAATTTTATTTAACATTTTAATTGAACTTTAGTGCGCGCATCATGTTAATGCTTGATTAAAATATAAAATAATTACAAAATATTCAGTGCTGATATTTTATTTTTTCAATATCTAGATAAAATAATTATGCATTTTAATTGTAAAAAAATATTTTAGTTTCAAGTGATCCCCTGCTTACCCTCCCAATCGCACATTCTGTTCTTCCTCCCCCCCCCCCATCATCTAAGGTACAAAATGGATGAAGCGTTCCGGCATAGCAATTTCCCGACTACACAGTGGCAGAACAAGGGAGAGGACAAATGAACAATTGCCCCAGGGCATATAAATGAGGGGACGCCAAACCAGGGGAGGTGAAAAATTTAGGAGAAAAATTAAAAAATAGCATACAAATAAAAATATATGTTTTACTTTTTAATTTTCTGTTTAAATTCTAGACCTGCATCAAAACCAGCTGTAATGTTGTAATGTTATTAAATAATTACTTAAAATTAATATATGTCTGTTGATAAAACCCAAGCAACGCCGGTGCAACTAGACGCAGGGCGCTGAAGGGTGTGACTGATGGATTCGAGTAGGAATGTGGGAACGCATCGCACTACAGCTTCCTTCCGCGTATGCGCCTGCCCGGACTCCAGAAATGGGCTCATATTACACCCCCTATCAACCCTTTACTGAGGAAAATCGTCCAAAAGGTGCAGTCTTCGCATATCGAAACGGAAGGTAGGAGACAATTCCGTAAAGTAACCTCACTCCGCTACTCAACGAAAGATGTCCAGAAAATTGTCGGGCTCTGAAAACCGTAAGAAAGCTAAAGAGGGAGAAAAACAAAGTCATTTCTCCTCATTTTTGTCATCGTGGATGAAAGAAAATGCCAATGAAGGTAAGTGGTATTAATCTGCTCGTTTTCGTTGTTAAGTAACAGTTTTTCAAAACTGTCACTGGACAAGTGGTTGTCCTTTCGAATTTTGTCTACATCAGGCACACATTAAAGCAGTGGTTCTCAAAAGTGCGCCCTAGAAGATTTTCGAGTGAACCCTGAGGTATTCCAGAGAAATATGTGTCCAGATATATAAAAAATAAATATGTTTACTATTTTTGTTATTAGTTTTCCAGTTCAAAGACAGCTTTCATTGAATTAGGATTTCCTCTCCCCTCACCACCATTATGTGTAAAAAGGGAAGAAGACTCTCGGTGGAAATTTTGAAAAAGAAATTCAACCCGAAGGATTAGACATTAAGAACTGCCGAGGGCAATCATACGATAACGGCGAAAATATGGCTGATAAATATGCCTTTGGCAAAATTTGTTCCGTGCGCTGCTCATACATTGAATTTGGTCGGAGTAATGGCAGGTTACTTCGGAACTGTTAATTGCCTTTACATATATTTTAGCGCTTCTACTAATAGATGGGAGGTTTTATTAAAGTATTCACCACTGACACTAAAAAAAGAAAGTGACACTCGGTGGTCATCTCGTTGAGAAACTGTAACTGTTGTCCACAAACACTTGGACAAGATTGTAGAGGCTTTGAATCGCCTGGCATTAGATACAGTATCAAGCCCTGAAAAGAAGTCTGTGTCTGTTTCACTTTTGAAAAGTATTCAGACCTTTGAATTTGTAGCTTTTACTTGCTTCTGGTAGAGAACATTAAAAAAATAGACATCGTCAGTAAAATGCTTCAAAAAGAGAACATAACAATTGATGTTGCCTACAACTTCTTAAAAGGACTGACTGCACAAATAAAAGATTATAAAGGTATAATTGTGAATAAAGTCCTTGAAGAAACAAAACAATCTTGTTTTGACCCGTCTTTTAAGGAAGAGGAAGAAGAAAAGATTTTTTTAACGAAAAATGTGAAGATGGAAGCTCTGAAATTTCTCAAGATAAAAAATTCAGTCTTGCCTTACTGCAAGTGAATGATAGAATAGAAGCTGAGTTAGAGAGACGATTCCAATCAATGCAAAAGGTGAATGAAATTTTCGGAATTCTTGTCTCCCAAACAACTGACGATTCTTGATAACAAAATTTTAAGAGAGAAGGCTACTACTTTGGCAAATTTGTACCGAGACGATCTGAACAAGGATGAACTGTCTGTTGAAATAGAGTTTTAAGTATTCTGTGATAGGTAGCGACAGTTTAGCTGGAAATGAATCAAAAAAGAGTAAGCTAAATTCTACTGCCCTTGACTTTTATAATTATTTATATAAAACTGGTCTTCATGAAAACTATTCAAATTTGAACACGACCCTAAGAATCTAGTTCACTCTATCAGTTTCTGTCGCATCGAATGAGAGAAGTTTTAGCAAATTTAAAATCATAAAAAACTATTTAAGAAACTAACCAAGCAAGATCGCCTTTCTAATCTTGCAGTGATTTATATTGAACATGAGAAGGCATCAAACGTTTCCTACGATGATGTGATAAAAACTTTTACAGCAAAGAAGCAGAAAATTAAACTAAAATAATTTGAGTGTTTAATGGTTAGCAGAGTAAACTAACCTATCCATCTGAAAAAATGTTTGTAACATTAATTTTCCCAAGTGGAACACTTAGTTAGGATATTATCATTGCTATATTATTGCACATGTTTTTTATAATGTACACTATGCAAAACTTGAACTTAGCGTATTTCTATTAGGTCAAACAAAATTATTTTCTACGTATGTTTTTTCCTTATTAAATACTTACAAACATATTAATTAGTGTTAGTCATTTTTCAATATAGAACGGTATATTTTAATTAAGACTTTAAGCAAACTAATCTATGTGTTATTTGTTGGTGTTCGGGGTAGGTGTAGGGGGCGCTAATCGCAGATTTCGCTCCGGGCGCCAAAATGCCTAGTTTCGTCACTGCGACTACACCACTGGTCAGTTTCTTTTTAAATTATACGTGCAGTGGCGCAGCGAAGGTAAGTGGAGACTGGGTCATAATATGATTTCTTTTCGCCCCCACCCCGTCATCAGCAGTGACTTTGAGTCTGCTGATGACTGGGACTCGCTGCCTATTGAGTTATAGTGTTCACAGACGGACAGGCAATTCCAAAGATGTCCCCCCCCCCCCGGATTCGGGGAAGTCTAAAAAACTTTTGGATTCATCGAAATCTAGAGGTGGTATATTTTGAGGATTATAATATTCGTTTTCTAAACTCTATCCGGGACATTATATTTTTTTCGCCCCCTCATCGTATTTGACTTTAAAAGGTGGCAACGTTTTGTCACCACGGCCAGTAGGTAGCGAAAGTAAGTGGTGCGGAAAATAATAATTTTTTTTTATCCCAGTCTTCAACAGTGGCTTAACAAACGTAAATGACGCCAGGAATGGTATTTTTACGCCTCCTAATATTTTGCATTAACCCCTTAAGTCTCGCGCCCGTCATATTGACGTGCATCGAATTATCGCATTTTTAGGCTTATAAACTAAAATTTAATCATTAATTAGCTTCATAATTTGACGTAGAATCCATAAGCATCTCAAGTATTCTATGCCTTCTTAGATGAATGAAAACGACAACCCCCTTCCGAAACAGGAGGTGTCACAGTTCGCAAAAAAATGCGACCCTTAAGGGATTAAAAGTGGCATGCAAGCAGTAGGATTTGACTCCATGGCACCTTGGGCATCTATGCCCCCCGGTTGCTACGCCACAGTATATGTGATCGTAATATGTAATTTAATATCTACTACAACGAAATACTTTTTTATTTCAAAAAAAATGAACTGCGTTACAAAGCGAATCCTTCACATACGCATGAATAGATAAATCGACAGTCAACTCGTTGAAGGATTTAGTCCAAAATCATCTTATCTTATCGCTATGTTATCGTGTTCACATGCACACGGGCGAGCAGACAAACTTCCTCTTTTCGACCAAAACTGGATAGAAACAGGAGTGGCGTTAGAATTCGCCCAAGGGCACGACCTGCCGTAGGAGAGGAGGCGAGTAATGATAATCCTCTCAAATTTTCTCCAGATCTTTATTTATCTACTAATTGAATGGCCTGTTGAGTGAAAGGAGTACAAAAATTTACCCCGACGGGGGGTCCTCGCAATCTTCCTGCCTATGTGCTTGATCACGACGACAGGGGTGTGTTGCCGTATTGATTGGGGGGTCCTCGCATACCGGATCCCCACTGGCGCCGCCCCTTGATAGAAAACTACATTTTTGGTGTAAAGACCAAATTTCATTAGTTTAGCTCGCTGCCTATCGAGTTTATAGTGTTCACAGACAAATAGACAATTCCAAAAATGTTTTTCTTTTCGGTTTCGGGGAGGTCTAAGAAACGTTCATCAACATCTAGACGTCGTATTTTTCAAGGATTATAATATCCTTTCTTTATATACTTCATCCATGAGAAAGTAATATAGTAAAACTTCGATTAACCGTCAGTTTCTGTTATCCGTCATCGTCTAAAAAAGTAAAGAAGGCTTTTAAACGTAGGTTTATAGTAATGCAATACATTTCTGTACATTTCTACACTTATATTGTAGTTTATATTGATCGTTTTGTGAAATTAAATACAACATGTATGCATTATTCATTTCTAAAGGATTTTATTTTTATTTTCGTCGCAAGCCAGCAGTGAAATCATGTATTTGTACATAAGTATTAAGATATTTCTGTTATCCGCAATGTGAACATACGTCCCGTTTTTCGGTAGCATGTCCCATTGTCCCCAAGCACAGCTTCGGGGCGCCCATATGTCCCATTTTCAGAAAGAGAGCAACCCACGATAACAATTTCAAACAAGAGGCCAAAAATCAAACAATCCTACGGTAATGTCTAGTAGCCCGGCGATGACGGAGCATGCGCTATACTTATCACAAATATGTAAGTTGATCAGAAGCCTCCTATCTCGCACTTAGTTCTAACTACATTACACCGCATGAAATGACAGAATGAGCACTGGGAATATTTTAAGCGAAAGTCGTTGGTTGGAACTGTTTAAACACTTTCAGGCCAATAATTTAAATCATACGAATTTTCGCGTAATTATTGAATATCTTTTATGTCTGCCCGGCTCTAATGCACCCGCAGAAAGCGACTTTTTTCTTATGAATACGTTGTGGACGAGCTAGAAAACAGAGCTGCAAGTCGCAATTTATAAAGCAAAGTTGATTACCAAAATTAATTGTAAGAAATCTTGCCGCGAATTTCATTCTTTTTTACAATTTACACCAAATATACTGAAGAAAAATGTATTCTTCATAAAAATGCAAGATCACGTAAATTATCTATTTTCACGTGTTTATTCCTGATTAGCTAATAAATTAAAACTGAAGAAATATGTCTTTTCTTGAATTAGCATGATATTAAGTAAAAATTAGAAAGTGTCCCCTTTTGAGGGAAAGCAGTGGGAGTGGCCTCCCCTAAACTTTCTCGTATACTTCTCAAAAAGTTGTCATTTCTCCTCCCCCTGTGTGGATAAAAAATTCGAACCTATTGTAATGCCTATTGCAATGACTATCAGAAGGCTTTTCATTGTAGATTATAGTGATTCTAAAATATTTAGGTGAAGAATCATATTCAAAGAGATGCCTATGTATTAAAACTTAGCAATATTTATTTTCTGTCAAACTCTAGCAAGCTCCGCTAATGCGAGGGCATGAGCGAGCGAAAACAAAACAGGAGATAAAACGAATCTATCACAAACTCCGATTCAAGGACAAAGTGACGTAATCCTTCCGCGTGCACAAAGATTGCTACCAGTACGCATGCGTATGGAGAATAGGATTAGAAAAGTGAATTATGCAATTTGAACGCCTTTTTTTAACCGATTGAAACGAAATTTGGGCATAGATTTATAATTAATGTTAGCAATCGTCATACCAATTTTTATTTATCTAAGCCAAAGTGTATAAGTATGCGATTATACAATCCGACAGACCATCAACCCTTCGACGGATTTGGTCCAAAATTTGATACGGACCTGCATTCATGATTATAAAACTGTGTACCAAATTTTATCCATCTAGCTATTCAAGTTGTTGAGTTATAGTGTTCACTTGACCGCGGATAAACAGACTTCCCGTGGACGGATTTTGTCCAAAATTTGATAGAAACTTACAAATTATGTGTGAAGATCACATACCAAATTTCATCTAATTTAATTTTTTTTCATATTAATTTTAGCTCTAATAGTTTTCGAGTTACCGTGTTCACAGACATACAGACAGACATAATTCTAAAATTGTGTTTTTCGGACTCAGGGAGGTCTAAAACGTGGAGATTCGTCAAAATCTCGAGTTCGAATTTTTTGACGATTACAATACTTTCTCTTTGTATACTTCGCATCCGAGAAAGTAAAAATAAATGGTCGCTTTAGTTATCCGTCTATTCAGTTATCCTTCACAACCTTGGTCCGGAATCAAAGTTGTACTGTAAATGAGAACGATAATATTAAAAAAAAATCACTTCAGGTTTCGTTACAGAACGTTGTCATTGCTAAAATAAATAATTAAACCAATCTCGGAAAGGAAGCAATGAGTCAAAATATTTCGTTGAATCACATGAACTGAATTAATCCAGCCAACGAGGTAAATAAACTGGCATAAAACAGACAACCGAGCAAGGACAAAGTGCTATTTTCAATTGATTTATCCTTCACGTTCACTGACAGCGCAAATAGAAACCGTTATATAAAGACTGAATGACTGAAGCGTCAAATAACTGTGTCGATGACGTCAGTTCATATATTTCGCGAATAGGAATTGGGAACGGAGAAAAAATGGTTTTATCCGACGAGTGTGAAGCTAAATTACTTGACTGTTAGAAATGTTTCGCCATATTTGTTCTACTTTCTATTTGTATAATTCTGTGTCAGTTTGTGGGAAAATCACTTGGAACAAATTGAGCATAAGAATATGACGAAGCATGATTGAAAAATTTTATCTTACTGGTATTCTTAAAAAAATAAAATTACGCAATTATAGTGGAACTTAGTTATTTTGAAGCTGACGGGACTACAATAACAATTCGAATCAAGAAAAACTAATGAGAGGGAAATAGCATGAGAAAACGACAATTTTTGAACTAAAAATGGCAGTTATAATTTATTTAAGTAGTTAACAGTTCTAATGATTAATAAATAAACAGTGAGTAATTTTAATTAATAAAATTATAGTAATGATAAGTAACTTTTTTAATAATTTAAAAAAAAATTAATATATAAATGAGTAATTTAAATAAACAGTATGCACTATTTTGAATACAACAACTGTTCAATAAATCTTCCAAAAAAGAAAAAGATTCAGAAATAAAAACAATTTTCTACAGTTTTTTGTTTTGAATTCGAATCAGCCAAAATAAATTCAAGACAATAATTTAACCTTATGTTAATAGAAAATTCTTAGGACTATAGAAAATATTCGAATTACCTACGAAATCGAATTCTTATTGTGGTCTTATCAGCTTCAAATTAGTCAAGTTAAATTATAAATGCGTAATCATTTTTTGTAAAGTTTTTGTATGAAATCTACGGTTTTCAATGATTTTTTTAAAAGAGTGATAAATTTTTTATCGCATTGTTGATGGAATGCTCTATTGTCTATTGGGACGATTTCTTGCCCCATATCGTTAAAATGCGGAAACAGCTGCGTATTGATAAGCAATACAGCGAGGAAATACAGCAGGAAAATTAATAAAGTGCTTAATATCTTCCTCTCCCGTATGGGCCTTGAAAATCCTAAAAAGTGGCAAAAATTGACTATGCTTCATTAATTTTTTTAAATATTAAAATTTCTCTTGATCGATTTATTATAAAATTGTCTGTTAAATACTTAATTTCTTGAGAGTAATAATTTTTTAAAATCAAAATTTGTCTATAAATTCCTGTTACTTATTCCCACCAAAGTTGATAAAAAATATGTGAAATTACATCAATATACAATGTTTATTACCTGATCATCAGTGGGGGCGATGGGATGCAGTCCCCCCCCCCCCCATTTTTTCCAGGAAAAATTTAATTTTAATTTCTTTTTATCTGTCTAAAACTAGGAATCATAAAAAAGCAATAATTTCAGAGAAATCTAGTCAATCTTGTAACTAAATTTTTAAATTTTGTTGTCTACCCACTATATTGCCGGATACTTTTGAACGTCAGTAAATTTTTTGCCTCCTCACTTTTTTCGCCCAATCACCGCCACTGCTGATCATCACTATAATCTTCAGACATCATCTTGTCGATGAAATGCAACAGGTCGCTTACACAGTTAGGTCTAAAATAAAATAAAGGATTGATTTTTTTTTTTGTGTATGATAACATATTGCAAAAACTAAGCTCCAAAACTAGTATTATAAACCTATTATTATTAACTATTATTGTAAACAAATATATTAAATCAGTGGCAAATCCAGGATTCGGGTCGGGGGGGGGGGGACTGAGGACATAAAAATTTTGTATCGTCTTGACGAATGTCAAACCCCATGGCTTATGTAAACCAAAACACTTCAACTTTACAGACTTTCCTCACCTGACAATAAGAGTCATGAAGAACATTACAATACTTTCGATAATTTAATAAAAAATACAATGAAATAACTAGACAAAAATGTTTTCGACCGCGTCAACGCTACAAGTGGAATGACTAGAAAAGTAGGAAAATTTTCGAGCCTGTCAAGTCAGAAGGCAATGTTGTAACGATTTTTTTATTATTATTTTTAAATGAAAATAAAGAACAAACAGTTGTAGTGATTTAAATAAAATCAAGAATTTTGTTTAGCTCTGAGGCGGCTGCAGCCCGATAACCCTCCCCCTGGATTCGCCACTGTATTAAATGTTAGTTCAGAACTTCAGCCAAAAATACAGAAAGAAACAAAAATTATCAGGCGTTTCGGAAAACACTTCAGTTTTTAAAACATCCTCATATCTTCGAAATTTTTTGCGTGGCACTATACTTTTCCCTCTAACCAGATGATACATGGAAATCTGATTTATGGGGGAACTCGAGCATTGCAGGTAATATTATCGTTGTGATGAAACCGTCTCAGGCATCCGCTAACTTTTCGCAATACTTCTGATCAACGCTGCTTTTTAAATTTTGAGGCTCTGGGCACATATATGGAGTGAAACTCCCAGTAAATGATTTTTATATATGTAATTTGGTGATTTTTATTTTTTAATGAAGAAGAAAAATCGGAATCTAATGTATGAATTAAACTTCTATTTGAGAAAACTATAAATTAAACTTACTCTAATTAAACAAAAAATGAATGAGTTCAATATTATTCGTTGTCGGAATATTCTAAATTATTAAATATCCTGCGCGTTATTTTCCATGTTGATATCTGCTGTTATAATAACATAGCATTTATTTTTAATACATGCAACTACATTTTATTATTATCTGGCTAAATTAAATGTTATGTATGGGCTTGCGAATACAAGAAATAAATTTGGCCAGATTTTATAAACTTTTAATAGTTTCTGTTTTACGTACAAGGAACCTCAGTGCGTGGCCCACCTGGCCCCGGCAGCATATTTACAAACCATACCCTGATAGAACTGAGGCAGGAAATCGGACAATATGATTGGCTCGCTTCGCCGAGAGCCGATGACGTCGTTCTTTGCTCTCGTGCGTATACTTTTCATTAGTATAATTTCTTACAGTGTGGGATGTCTTATTTTTTATGATATTTTAAAAAATAATTTCATTTTTAAAAATATTACAACCCACGGAAGAATGTTTTCTGTGTTCAACTGTGGGAAAACGGAGAAGAAAAGTAGGACGACTCTTGTTTTGTTATGATTGCCGTACGCTACGTGCTAGAGCTGAAAACGACGTCACTGCTCCTCGCAGCCAATGATATTGACTGATTTCCTGCCTCAGTTCTATCAGGGTAGGGTTTGTAAATATGCGCCCCGGCACACCCTGACTGACCAACCTCAGGAACGCTGTACTTCTGATACGAGTTTGACACATCCCTCAACTTCCTGTGTATAACATTAAGGTGACCAATCTTCATCAGTCCTTTTGCAAGTTCTGTCCTCTCTCGAAAAGTCTCTTCTTTTTCGATATTTGAAGACTAATATCTAAATCTCCGTATTCGATATATGCCGAGCCGATACGTTTTACTCATTTCAGTAATAATTAATTGGCATGTAAGCATAATTACATTATAAAATGTTACAAATGTTTATACTATACATTTCTCATACTGTGGCGTCTTCTGTATTATTGTTGCAATGAATAAAATGTTTCTGTTATTTATAATATTTTTTCCCTCAACTTATTTGTGTCCTCCTTTTTAATGTAAAAAAGTTGATCACCTTAATAGCATGGGAATCTTTTCACGTCCCATTCAGGTTCTACACCAGACTGAATGAGTTAATTAATTTCATCGACATTAATGTATTGAAATACTAGGGAATGAATCATAATTTCTGTAACTTCTTTTATCTCTCTCTCTCTCCCCTCTTCTATCCCCCTATTCCTTTCCCCACTCCTCAGATTTCACATTTGCTACCCTCGTGGCAAGGTCTAGATCTAGTCAAATCGTTTGAAGTGCCGACTACCCTCAACAAAGGTCCAGCTAAAGATTCGGCGCACGAATTACCGGAATTTAGTTTGGATGGAAATCCGATTTTTCCCAGTCGCTATGCTATTTTTCATAGATTTTCAACCTTGACGCTTGTTTTTTTTTTCTTTCCGTGTTCTAAAATTTCCATTTTGGAAGAGGTATGAATGGCCTGCTTTACAGAACAATGGAGGCCAGTTGCAAGTGCATATTTGACACTTTTCAAACTAAATATGATGAGGAGGGAGAAAAAATGATATTATGCCCCGGGAGCCACTTATCCTCGTTACGCCACTGACTTTAAGTTTTCAGAAAGGTAACGAGTGTTGTATTGAATTTTAAACTATTATTTAAATTCTATACATTTTTTCTTTCGGCTTTGTTTCGATAAATATGGAATTTTAAAAATTATTCGTGTTTTTATAAGTAACAAAAAATCTAATGATAAGCCATAAATAATAATGTTGTAATATTTTATTTGTTTCAAGAAAGTACGAAAGCAACAGGGTTTATTAAGAGAATTTCTTTTCATTTTTGCAATTTGGCTTTCCTCTTTACAAATCTACATCTCGAAAGTTTATTCACTCCAGCGAAAAGAATTTCAGGGAACACAACCCCCTCCTGGTAGGTTTTCTGACCCTGGGAAAATGGCTTATGTTGTTTACAAACTACAGCTATGGAATTCTTCAATAATCCCTTGCGACAGAAATATTGCGTTTGGCCACCCTCGATGCGCTCCTCCCCTTTTTTCTGACCTTTTTTGAACTGCGAATGACTTTGTTTCTTGGCGTTTGGGTCTGATTCTGGAAATTTTTGTTTGTCGGCGGGCTCGGAGAGGCTTTAGACTCCAAAAGGAGAAGAGGGGTGCTGAGAGAGAATGGGGCCTGCCCGCTGGCCCACGCATTAGCCGTGCAATCTTCGACATACTATGCCCGCGAAAAAACACTCCAGCAGCCAATTGAAAGAAGAGGCTTCCCCAAAGACGTGCGTTTCGGCTTCAGAATTCTGACCGATCAACCCAACGATGAGTATATTATTTATCATGTGTCGATACCCATTCCCTTTATAGGTTTGAGTCACGTAAAATAATATCACGATGAGGCATCTGCTACATGAAAATACATGCTGTGTGAATTTTGCTTTCTCCCTATCATTACGTACCGCGGAACCACCAGTGCAACATCAAACAAAAAAAATTAAAACTCATTAAACTTGTGACCTATGAGACAACTGCCAGATCCTATGCGCAGGTATAGACAAAGTGAACAATATTATATTCTGTGGGGTATGTGTTCCTGGATTCTTCATGTGATGCTGTTGCATACAGATAAGTTTTTAACTTACAATTTTGGATTTTTTTAAAATTAAGTTTTAGTCAGATATAAAATATTCTTGTTTCAGTGAGCAGGATTTTTATGTTGCAATGCATCTATAGATAAATTAATATTGATATGATTCCGCTAAAGGTTGATTAACAAATATTAAAGTTCCTAGTAGATAATATGTTCTATTTATTTAATCGATATATGTGAATTCATGGTGCAAAAAGAAAATTAAGCTAGGGATGAAGCTTGAAAATGAAGTATTTATTTCCAGATGTATTAAATTGAAATTTTATTTTAAATAAGGTAGATAAGGATTCATGTAAATTGAAATTAAGAAGTTAATTTATTACTAGTACATGTTGTCAACATTTATCTGTAAAAGCAAGACATGATTTTATCGATATTTTTCAGAAGGTTTTGTTTTTATTTATGTGTCAGTTTATGGATCAGTATGATATTTTTAAAGGAGTGTGTTTTAGTTGGAAGAACAATGTTCATACATATAGTCGTGTTTGTTAATTAGTAAAAAGAAAACTAGTATAATAATAGGGCGAGTTTGTAAAGTATTAACAAGAATATGAATCAAAATATAAGATTAAGTTAGGTAAAGATTAAAATTAATAATTAAACTGTTTGTGGCCATTATTTAAAAATTTATTTTATATGAGCTTAAAATTAATGAAACAAACTTAATGTTGAGAACGCAGTGAAATTAATTTAATCTTGAATGCGAACGTGTTATCGAAATAAAACTCTCTATTAAACACTGGGTCGACCCTAAATTTATTATTATTATAATTTTCTATTATGTTCCTTATTTTATGTGTTTTCTGTCATTATTCATGTAAAGTTGTAATTCTGATTCTCATTCAACAAGATTAGTCTAAATTAATTGTGTTGTAAAATGGTAGAGTATTTTTGATATAAATAAATGTCATTAGTTTAAAGTAGCTTGGTCTCTGATTTTTCTTCATTACTTTAATGTCACTGATGGAGGTAACTATTTAGTGTAACTTGGGTTAATATTAAAAATATAACATCTAATTATATATATTAGAAAAAACACAAACCAAAAACTTAAGATCTTTATGAATTGTTTTGGTATTAAATGTGGTGATTATTTTAAGGATAAATTAAGAACTAAAATTAAATTGAAGTTGCACTTTATACTTGTTGTTAAGATAATACATTGAGTGAAGATTTTTAATTATTGATTTGTGAAATGTTAAATGTTTAATTGATTTAATGATTTGAGACCTTAAGATTGTTTATATGTATAGAGATCCATCTTGAATTATTATTGGCAGATAATTAGGTGTCTGTTAAGCAACAGGTGTAATGCCATTTAATATAATTAAATCACAAAGAGATAAAAGGTATTATTAGCAATATTTTAAAAATTCTTAAATTATACTTCTAATATTCATATATAAAATAAAAAAAGGTAAAATAAAATCATCACGACATGAGTTATTTCAGTTGCTTTAACACGTCCATTGGGCTTTGGGAAGTCTTCCTTGGTTTTAATATTTAACAACTTTAACGTAAGCGGATTCAAAATTGGATTTTTTTCACTTAAGTACCAAATGAATACTTCGTTTGCTGTTGTTAACCCCCTGAGATGTGACGATTGGCTAGAATCGCAGATGCTGATTTTGTGGCAACTGAAATATTGAAAAGATACTACTGAGATCCTTTTCAGTGTATTTTGGTCAGCTTTGGCGTTTAGATCCGTAATTACCTCGTACTCCTACAAATCAGACCAAATAGTATCCGGTGAGAAGAAAGAGTAAAATCTCATGTCAAAAACTTCAAATACATGTAAATGTTTTAAAAGCTGTTAATTATTGTTACTTTCCGTATTCTTGGCGTACGTTCTGAACTAACAAATAATATTCCAGTTTTGGAGCTTAGTTTTTGCAATGTGTTACCATACACAAAAAATATATAGTTGATATTTTTTATACCTAAATAACCTTTTGCTATGTATATACAGTAGAGTCACGATACTTTGAGGCGGATGGGACCGGGTCTACCTCGAACTATCGAAAACTCGAATTATCGAAATCATAAAATTTAATAAATAAATGGAAATAAAAGCAATTTTTAAATTTCAGTGCAGTATATTCAAATGAGAAATGTACTTACATATTATTACATTACTGCCGATAGCAAGAGGTTAATTATATCTTAAAATAATTGTCAATTGTTTTTCGTTGAAACACACTGCTCCTATAATCGATCTTATATATATCCCGTTTTCTTTGGGAGGGGGCATTTCTGCAGGCGGCTTCGGGGTGCGCAGTGGACATATTACCCGTCGAACAACAATAAAAACCAGATGGAGTAATTCTTTCACGTGTTGGTCATTATTTGGGAGCTAAACTGATTTTTTTCACTAACTCGGATTTATGGAAAACTCGAACAATCGAGACTCTACTGTACATCGACCTGTTACACTTCATCGACAAAATGATGTGTGAACATCAAGGTGATGATTAAGAACTAAAAATTGCATATTGAAGTAATTTCACATATTTTTTGTCGTCTTTGGAAGGAATGTGAGATTGGAAGTTAATGACCTATTTTGATATTTAAGAAAAAGGGTCTTTTGTCTTCTCTTGAGAGGTTGAATAGGAATTAACAGCTAATGATAAAAAGCTGCTTAAAGTAATTTCCTTTAATTGTTTAAGGGCTTAATCCGGCCCTGGCCTTGACCCGCTCCTTCCCATAGCCCGGTCGCAACGCCACTGATGAACAGAGGAGAAATAAGGGACCGAATTTACTGCATTTAGATTTCATGTAATTTAGAGACATGTAATTTTCATTTCAAGCTTACTTAATGCCATTCAAGAAAGATGGGAGCAAAATAGATCCATGATTGACTGTTTCAAATTACCAACAGTTATTGAACTAGAAAGCTAGATTTGCTTTTCGCTCTTTAGCACTGAATTCTAATTTGGTTTCCTGAACAAAAGCAAGTTTAATAACGCAAAAATGTGGCTAGCTTCGACGATTGTATAATACAAACAGAACGCCGTCTCCTACCCCCGTACCCGTGACCAGACCGGTCACTGAACAGTTTGATGGGCAAGACACAGGAATTTTATTTAAGAAAAACAAAATAAACAAAAAGAAGGAGATATATACACTATGTACAGCACAGGCATTATCACTTTTACACTATTAGTTCATAATAGTCTTCTTTTCTTTAGATGTTGTTATACCTTTCTTTTATTTGAAGGGGGAATGTCCGGTAATTGCGCTACTAAATTCAGCTCGCTGGAAAGTTGAAGGCTAGGGAGGTCGGAAAAGATCTCTGTTTTCGCTTATGAATTTGACAATCCCACGAATTTTATGCCTGGAGACGAGGTTATTGGCGACCCTTTTCAGCCATTCTTGTTCGAAGTTTGGCGCTGGCTTCCTCATATGCCAAGACACTGTATAAATACACTCCGTGACATAGTGAAGTGCCGTGCCAATTCCACCACAACTGCAATAATCGCTGTCAGACAAGTGAAACCTTTTGAGGTAGGCAGGGAAAGGGCCATGTTGAGAGAAGAAGATAACATCCTCTCTAATCCAGTTAGTGGGACGGAGACTAACTGAGGGCATGGTGTTATAGATTTTCCTGCCTGTATCTCCATTCTCCCATAAGGTTTGCCACTCCTCAAGCATCCTCTTCCGGAGGAGGCCTTTTATGTGCGGTTTAGGAAGCTTAGTATGTAAATAGGGTTGGCCATGTTGTGTTGCGTCTTTTGCCAGTTGGTCTGGGTGTACACAAATGAAGTGACTCATTTCAAAAATTAATAAAAAGAAATCTAAACATGCTGGGACTACAGAATTTTTTTAAAAATGAGAGCGCATCTCAGAAAGTTTTTTTCAGATAGGTAACATGTCACTTCGGTGGTCTAGGGGGTCGTAAATTACTGGAAATGAAAAATTTGTTTAGGGCCATTATCTAAGAAAATATTAAAACTGAAAGAAAAATAAAAGCATGTATTTGTAGGGAATTTTACGCTCTTTAATTTGTTAATTCACATGTAATGTGAAAACTGAAGAGTTTTCGTAATATTCAAGAAAAAAAACAAACCGGAAAACACGCATCAGCTTCTGCTGATCGGCAGCCATTGCGTGCGGAATTTTTTCGCAGTAACAAATTTAGAACGGCGTAACGCCGCGTTACCTATCAGAAAAAATTTTTTCAGATGCGCTCTTATTTTTAAAAAATACCGTAGTTCCAACATTTTTAGTTTTTTTTTATTATTCATTTTTAAAATGAGTCGCTTCATTTGTGTACACCCTGTATAATAAAAAGCCTTACTTTTCTGTGTGTTGTAGCGTACTGGAGTCGAGTTTTTACTACACAAGCACGCACAGCACCACGGCCATACACCAGTTTAAAATTGAAAAGAAAAATACTGTTCGCTGATGCCAATTTGATTGACTTGGAATTTTTCTCTGAAATCCTCAGTTTCTTCAAATATATGCATTTGATATTCCCACTGGAGGTAACACTCATGTAAATAAACACAGATATTAAAAATCAATTATTTTCCTTGGATATGAATTACAAAATGCGGGTAACAGATTCGTAAATATGGATTTTTATATGCATTTTCAAAGTAAAATGAAGAGAATCGAGTATGTGCTTAGGTAAGTTAGGCTTTCCGTTCACGGAGTTTTCTCAAAACTCAATACCGACCTATAGTTTTGGAGCAAGAACCACGTGCCACATTTCATCCATCTAGCTCGTTACGGTTTATAATTATAGTGTTCACATACACTTTGACAGACGCACAGACATAATTCCAAGAATACTTTTTTGGGTTCAGGGATCGATTTTTTTTTTTTTTACGGTTACAGTACTTTCCATATATGTTTTTCATATATATGTTTTTCATATACAAAGTACACATGTGGTAATACCAGAGGTTCCCAACCTGGGGTACGTGAAGGACCATTTGGGAGTACGCGATCTCAAAGTCGGTAATGGCGGACACAAGACAACATAAGGGATTAAAAATGTTACAGAATTTTGTTTCTCCAAGTTCGTGTAAAAAGTGAAAGTTGCGCAAGTCCTAAACCTACCATCAAAATAACTAAAAAAGAAAGCAAAAGGAAGTATAATTTTTATCTATCCTTATAAGTTAAGGCTAAATTATTACAATACTGATTTCATCTGTTCTGACGTTGAACTCATACTATTGTAGAAATGAAATAAAATGTAAAATCAAAAATAAGTCCTGCGAATGTTATAAATGCCAGTCATTTGACTCTCAAGCCTCAAGCTTAGTTAGACCATTAAGATTATTGATAAAAACTTCTTTGTATTAGACGGATGGTCGGGGAGGGATATAACAGTAGTGGGTGTGCGAAAATAAAATGACTGATCAAGGAATACGCGAGGGAAAAAAGTTTGGGGGTTATACGAAGTACACATGGAGTTATACGAAGTACACATGGGGTTATACGAAGTACACATGGGGTTATACGAAGTACACAGTTTTAGATTTTAAACTTGTGACTATTTGGGCGCCATAATTTAATTCCTGCTAGGGATAACAGTAGACGTTCAAAGAAAGGGTCTTGATTCATTTAAACATTTTTAATCAAACACCAAAGGACACAACATACAGGGACAAACAATTAAGGACAAAGCACTTCAGGACATAAAAAATATACAATCACTCGGGGGAGAACACCACGCTTCATCGTCGACTCCAGAACGTGGACTGGCCGTTTCCTCCAATGGCCGCTAGATGGCGAGCTCGGAAAACAGTGCGGTTACAAAGTCTTCTTCCCAGTGTTTGAAACGGGACGTTTTAACTATTTCTTCTTGATCATTCTAAGATGCCAATTCGGCACCTCTCCAAGAGGCATCGCGTAATTTCCAAATTACTTGAGAGCCTACAACAAGGATTTGGTTCTACACCATGGGCCTCGTTTCAGAATTAGGTAATTTGGCTTTTCTTTATTTTACGGATGTTAAAGGTTGCGTCTGAACCCAGTGTCTGGCATAATTTCCTGACTTAAGGAATTCAAGATAAGAATATTTCTTTTTCAGAATGAAAAAAAGAAGTTTTTTTTCATTCGTCTAAGTCTTGGCATAACGACTGTCCTCGTTAATTCTGCATATTATTGTCAGTTATGCACATCTTTTGGTTTCCATTTTTGCATCAATAAAAACCAACGGCAGTGCTCTCTTCACGACTTTCTCGTAGACTTCCACAATATGGCGAGTTCCGGTTTAGCTTCGTCGTATACTGAAGAGAATCGAGTACGCATTTTGGAACAGTACCTCTTCCAGTAGACGAATTTGGTCCATATTTTTACATTGATCTATAATTTGCGTATAAAAATTATGCACTAAAATTCATGCATCTAGCATCTTGCGTTTTTGATTTACTACGTTCACATACACACGAATAGACAATCCGACAAAGAATCGATAATGGTGGGTTTGTCCAAAACTTGATGCACGTCTACAAGTCTAGTGATAAAACGATTTCATCTGTCTAGCATCTTGCGTTTTTGAGCTATCGTGTTCACAAGACACTGACGGACAGACATATTTCATCTAAAATCTTATTGATATCTATAATTTTGGTGTAAAGAGCGCATAGCTAATTTAATCTTTCGTGCTTGTAGGGGGATTTTTTGGTGTGTGTGGGGATATCGTGTTCACAAAGTTCAGTTTCTTTTCTGTTGATTCTGAATTGTTACAAGTGCTTCTGATCCAAAGTAATTGATTTATTATTGTATTTTTATAAATTTCATTTGAGATATTAGAATTCCCCCCCAAAAAAGTTAAATATATCAACATTAAATTTAAACGCATTTCTTTTGTCATATATATATATATCGACGCAAAAGTTATTAAGTCTATGTTTAATTTATAAATGACCAAAGAAAGGATTTTAAATTTAATGTCAACCGACTAATTTTTTTGGTCATCTAATGTTTCTCTTAAAATTTACAGAAACACAATTCTCACCCAATTATCTCGTATAAATTCTATTTGTCATTTTTCTCTTTTCCTTTTTTGTATATATTTCTGTGTTTCATAATGTTATGCTAATGTAGATTTTTTCAATTCGAATTTTCAGCGATCGATTTTTTGAAATCGATTTTTTTGTACATGATTTTTTTTAATCTAAAATTTTTCCATTTTCACGGTTGGTGCTTTTTGGAGGCATAACGACTAATTTTAACCCTTTTTCGTATGTCATTGAGCAGAAAAAAGCAATCTTAATATAAATAAAAGTAATTGTATGTTTGTATGTATGTTCCACATCTCCTCCTAAACCACGGCACTGATTTGAACCAATCTTTGCTAAATTATTAATTAAGACAAGGGGAAGATTACTGTCAACTTTTCAAAGCGCAAAAGTTAATTGCAGTCAGTTAATTAAAAATTTACCGAAACCGTTTTTCTGCTTAAGTTTGGAGCAAATTATACCTTCAAATTTTTTTCATACCATATTAAAGTTCAAAATTTTACCTTTTCAATGATACCAATATTATATCTGTGACATGTTTCCTTCAATTTTTGTTAATTTTTGAAAATTTAATAAAAAGTTGATGGCACGCAGACGATTTTGAAATAAAGCATATTTAATGATACTCAGTTGCTAGGCAACGGTGTAATTACTTTATTATTATTTTTCCTGGGTTTTTTTTTTTTCAAATATCGTTTGACAATGTTTTCATTGGTTCTTAAAGAATTCTAAAGCTCATTTAAATTCTAAAGCTCATATAAATTTACTGAAGCGATTTTTTAAATAGATTAAAAAATCGCTGCATTTATATCACCTGTCATCTTTACCTGTGTTTCCTAAGGAATTATAAATAAGTAATATTTTAATTGTATATATATATATATACGAGATTCGGAGTTGTGTTTTAACGATGCCTAAAAGAAAACACAAGTCAATCGCTCAAATTCCAACAAAGGCAAAGATAGTAAAGCTTTCGTAAGCAATAGATGTTTGACAACAGCACTCTCCAGAAATGTCGTTCAGAGGCAAGTATTGGATTAATGGAAGTCGTTGTAGACTTAATCTCTGTAGTTTTGAGACTGTGGTTTTGAATGCTTATTGTACATATTTTTATGCACATGAGGTCTTAAAACATGATAAAGGTCACTGTCAACTATAGAAAGTCCAAAAGTTAATTAAAAATTTAGCAAGATTTTGGCATTTTACAGAATATATCTTCCGGAAATGTTATCAAACAAAAAATGATTTTACACCATATTTTTTTAAAAATTAACTTTTCAGTGACACTAATTTTATTTCCGTACAATTTTTCCCCCTCATTTTAATAATTTTTTCAAAATTAATTTTATACACAACTTGTAGCAATATTTTTTTAATGCTGATGAACAAAAATGCACATATGAAGAACTGTTGCAAAAAAACAGTAAAAAAATTCTGGAAAACACTAAAAGTAAAATTTAAAAGCAAACAATTCACAATTTATACCAAGAAAAACTTTTTATTTGTTTTATTTTCATGTTTTTTTATTAATTAAAAAGTAATTTATCGTCCCAAAAAGTCCATTAAAACCTTTCTTATACTTCAGTATTTGTGAGGGAAAAAATGAAGTTCTTATATAATAAATATCACGGAGATAATTAGTTTTCGGCGTTTTTTAAAAATCGTTTGCCTTCAATTGATGTTCTCATTATAATTTAAAAATGCTTCACACGATAAAAGGATTTTGTGAATTATAATATTTTATACAAAAGTATTTTAATCCTGAGCAACGCCGGGTATATCAACTATACACAATATGTATAATTTTTAAAAAATATTCGACCTCAAAATATAAATAAAAAATATTAGACATGAAATTAATTTAATCCCGGAAAGGCCGGGTATATCAGATAGTAATAAATATAATTGGTAAACCTCTCCCCGATGAGAAGTTTGCCGTGATATTTATTCCATTTATTAAGTTTTTTAGCATCTCTTTTCTTGTTTGTATTTTTTGTTTCTTGTTTACATTGTTATATATATATGTAACATCACGCTTTGTTTGCGATGTAGGCAGGCGTAATAATGCAACAGTCGTTGACCTAATTTTTTTTTAAATTTAGAAATCGTTATTTTTGTCGCTTAGATAGATGATGGATAGATGATTAGCATTTCAGATGATATTTAAGGTAAATCGAAACCATCGCCATTGTTCGGAAAAGTACGCTCGAAGGCAGCATGTCTTTTTAAGTGTTTTACATGATTACAAAAGAGAGTTGCAACATCGCAGCGAGCTTAAACGGGGAATTTACCGAACGTTGGAAGCCTGTTGAATCTAGGCTTCTTACAATTAAGGTGGCAGTTATTCTTATACTAAAGCTTAACTTGAAATAATTTTACGAGTTAAATTTTAAGAAGCGTTCTTAAAATTAGGAAAATGTTATGTTATTACATACATACATATATAGAGAGATAATATGGGCATAACGCTTTGCCCATATTATCTTGTGAACACGCTAACTAGAGTAATTTTGATTAGATTTTAACAGGCGAGGGATATGTTGTAAGGACGGTGAAAGTATCGGCCGAGTGCGTAGATGGGCCATCCAGCTCAAAGGGGGTAGAATTGGTGGGAATGCAATTTTCATTTCTCCATAATTCCCTTACAATTAAAGATAGGAAAATGGAATTTAAACATATCATAGCATAGGCATGTGTTATATATTCCAATTAGGCCTTATCATAACGAACAACTTTTGCACTGAAAGTTTTTCGATAGCTACAATTGCGTAGAAATTATGAGCTGAAAAGTGATTTTTCACCCCCTCTTAGCTTAAACTGCCTTTTAACCTATGCATGTGACACCCTGATGGAAAGTTCTCACCATGTGCATTCTCTTTTACCCTATTTAATTCTTGCAGCTATAATCCATATGAAAATGGAAGACGAAATGATCTTTTCCTCATATTGGTTCATCCAGAAAGTAAGTTTCCCAGAAGCAAAGAGACTCAAAACATAATTACCTGAAAACTTTCTTAAAACAGTTACAGCACTCTTTCAGCTACCTCTAAACATAAGAATCACTGGAATTGAAGCAACCGTGAGACCAACTACTGAAACCGGTGTCGAAGCCGCCGCTGGAGAGCGGAGCCAGCCTGTGACAGCTGCATGTCTGCACATCGTCACAGGGGAAATACTGTTTTATTTGGAACCTTAAAGGCTCTGAAACAAATAGAGTCGCTGGAAGCAAAAGACTATAGGTGGGATGGTCAAACATCTCCCAGCCCAACCGATAAAGCAGTTGTTGTGTGCGCCGCGCAGCATGAGAGCCCGGGTGGTCGTGAAGCAATCTCCCAGCGACTACCATTCCAGCATCTGAAAAGGTTCCTGGCGAAGCAGCATCTCCCCAGTGACGACGACGTGCAGACAGATGTCTGTCCCTGGCAGTGGCGTAGAAATCGAGGGGCAAGGGGGTATAGAAGCCCCAGGCGCCAGTTTTAGGGGGCGTCATGGAATCAAAACATTACCTCTTTTATGCCACTTTTGAAGCAAAGTATGACGAGGGAGGGTAAAAATAATACCATGCCTCTGACGCCATTTACGCATGTAGCCACTGCTGACGATGGTGATAAAAAATATTATTTTCCTGACGCCACTTATTCTCAGTACGCCACTGGCCATGATTACAAAACGTTAATGCGTTTATGTCACATTTTAAAGGCAAACATGATGAAGGGGCGAAAAAAATAACATACTCCTGTTTTTTTCATTGATAATGATGGGGGCGAATAAATCATATTATGACCTGGGCGCCACTTACCCTCGCTACGCCACTGTCACAGGATAGCTCTGCACTTCAGCGTAGGATCTCTTCGACACCGGTGTACAGAAATCACGGTATGACACGTGCTTTGATACCGATGGTTCTTATGTTGAGAGGTGGCTGAAAGAGTGTTATATATGTTTCCATAAATGTGTCTCTTTACGGCCTCCGGGAAAGTACTTTCTGGATGAACCAATATCTCCAGACAAAAAGGAATCTACCTTCGCCTTCTGGCTAGACGACGCCTTTAAAAAAAAATTTCAGCCAGTAATAAAATTTTTAGTATAATAAGAAACGACTCCACGTTCCTATACCATTAAGTAATACCTTCGCAGAATTGAAAATCAGCTGAATTCAAGTCAACGAGTTGGATGAATAGTTGCACAGTGAATCTCTCTACAGCGGCCATCATCCGTTTCCGAGAAAATTGGCCGCTAAGAGAGGTGGCGGCTGTAAAGGGGTTTCATGTTCGGGCGCACAAAATACTTATTTAAACAAGTCCAAATTCGTTAGTTCTGATAAAACGATTTTTAAAAATCATTTAAAGAAAAAAGTATTTTATTTAAAAACTTTTTTTAAGATACAATTTGTGTTTATTTGGATCATTCAGCTGTTTAGGAAGACAGTTTCTTCTTTTCTCTCTCTCTTTTTTCACTTAGAAAAATAAATCCCTAATCGTTTTGTCGATCTTTTTTTTAGGAATAGACAATAATAGCGTCTATTTTTCTTAAAGTCTGTTGAGTTAAAAGTTTCGTTTGCTGATAATGACAACCCATACCAGCAGCTTCTTTGTCAGAGTCCGCAGTAACACTTGAAGTACACAAAAATGAACTTTTGAATGCTCAACTCCGACAGAGGCCGAAATTCACTTTTCTCTTCATATTGCAAAAGGAATGATTGATTTCAATCTGATTTCTGGTGTTGTTTCTGCGCGCATTAATTTTTTGTTTTTTCTTTCCTCCCTTTTCTCTTAATAAAAGGTCCAAGATCATGGAGACGAAAGGAATCTGGTTAGCGGGCGTCACCATTTTGAATTTCGCCGCTTAAGAAATTCTTTATCCTTTTCCGTGCTGCAAGATTTGTTTTAATGGGAATTTATCCTTGCGTGAGCTTTTTCTTCGCTACCACCATGTTTTACGATCGTTTATGCTTCAGATAAATACAGATGCAAGGTACAAAATGAAGATGAATTTATTTACATGATGAGAACAGAGCTATACCAGTAGCGGCCATTAACATTACTGATGCCATCATAGGAATACAGACTTTATATACAATATATATATGATATTGCAAAATTTCACACCACAATTGCAAAACACGTTTGCTGCAAAGTTGATACGTCACACTTACACACCACGACCTGGATATAGTTGTATATATCTGGTTTTGATCTTTGTCCTTGTTCTAAAAACATCCTATTTTTAATAGCATCTCCTAGACCGCCCTTCTTTTTATTAAGTTAATAAATCAATGATAATTTGTTAAAAACGAACTAGGTCCCAGAAAGCAATTTTAGTTTGCGGCAAGCTTGCAACAAATTTGATTTGACAAAAGTGCAAGCTTGCAACAAGTTAACGCAAGCTTCGAAGTCACCATGGGACGAACTTGCAACAAGCTTGCCGCGTCAAACTCATTGCAAATTATAGCAAAAACGGAGTACGAACACAACCCGGATCAGGTTCGGAAGCTGACGCGCTAACCACTGGCCCAGTTAAACTCTGAGAGAAGAAGATAGATTTCGCTAATACATCGTTCGATTCGATTGGTATACGATTTATTTTAAACTGTTTTCTTGATTTCATTAATGTTTTGAGTTGAGAATATGATTTGAAGTCAAAGAGAGAGCGATTTTCGCTAATAACTACGTTTTTCTAGTAGAATAAATTATGAAATTAGAATTCAAAAGTAATTACTTTAAAATGGGACAAAAATGTATAAGTTTATTTTTCAACTAACATTGACTGTTTTTTCGGTATAATTTTGTTTATAAACGCTAAAATTTCAACATTCAGAAAAAGGCGATATATTTTTCTTTAAACTGCGAGTGCTATATTTAGTAAAAAGATGGAAAATGTTTCAAAAAAATTTTTTATAAAAAAGTTAGTTTTTTTACTAATTATGATTGATTTATTGAATTAATAAAAAGAAGGACTGTCTAGGAGATGCTATTAAAAATCGGATGTTTTTTTTAAACAGAGACAAAGATAATTATCTCTTTGTGCTATCTTTGCATCAAGCTTGTTCTGAAAACTTGCAGCAAGCTTGCAATGCAAGGAGGTAGCGCTATTTGTCACGGCGAACTTGCCACAGGTTCGCTTCAAGTTTGAAATTTGCTATGACATGGTAATATCAAGTCAAAATCAAACTTGCTGCAAACTTACGCGCTACTGGAGTCTTTTTATAAAAAAAAATGAAAAATTCTCCATCTTTTTCCTAAATATAGAACTCGCACTTTGAAGGAAACTATATATCGTCTTTTTCTTAATGTTGAAATGTTAACGTTCATAAGCAAAATTAAACCTTAAAAGCAATCAATGTTTGTTGAAAAACAATAACTTACATTTTGTCACATAAAATTACTTTTGAACCCTAATTTGATAACTTATTCTACTAATAGAACGTAGTTATTAGCGAAAATCGCTCTCTCTTTGACTTCAAATCATATTCTCAACTCAAAATTTAAAAAATTAATGAAATCAAGAAAACAGTTTAAAATATGTAGATACACGATCTATTAGCGTAATCTATCTTCTCCTCTCAGAGTCCAGCTGGCTGAGTGGCTAAGGCGATTGGCTATGAAGCGGGTTGTCGGGGGTTGGAATCCGAGGTTTGTCTGGGTGCTTTGTTTTTGCTATAGTTTGCAATGAGTTTGACTTGACAAGTTTGTCGCGTGGTGACTAACTCGGTTGCGTTAACTTGTTTCAAACTTGCACTCTTGCCGTGTCAAACTTGCTGCAAGCTTGCAGATTTGCAGAGCAAGATTGCTGTAAACTAAAATTCCTATCTAGGTATGTTGAACTTCCGCTTTGAAGATTCCATTGTCTTAGCATTACACCGGAATTACGTAGTACAGGAACTTATATGTAAACAGACAAAGCAGAAAACTTGTCTATAAAGCTCTTTTTTCTTTAGATGATTCTTAAGATTCGCTTTATCAGAAATGTGAATCAAGGCTTGTTTAAATATTTATTTCGTAATCTCAAACGTGAAACTATTTTAGACGGCCACCCCTCTGAACGGCAAATTTTCTATAGAACGGTTGATGACCACTGGAGAGAGGTTTCACTGTATTATATCACAGAAAGACGGGTAACGAAGCAAATAGGGCAGCTGTTCCATAGAAACAGGTTCGTGTTTTACATAAACATAAAAATAAATTACAAATAGAAACAAACATAGAAATAAAAAACAAATAAATAAAATTTTACATACATAGAAATAAAAAACAAATAAATAAAATTTTGCATACATAGAAATAAAAAACTGATAAATTAAATTTTACATACATAGAAATAAAATTCGCAATTTCGACATTTCCAAAATATCCTCAAGTCTTAAAGATCGACAAAATATTCTAAATATTCAGGATCAGCTTCAAACTAAGGTCCAAGATATTTTTAATATTTTTTTTCTTTTGTTATTTTTAAATATCTGTTCTAAATAAGTGTGATTTCAATCACACTTTTAATTTTCAAACTCTTATTCTTCTTCACCACCGGACAAGGACTCTGGAAATTTAAGGTAATACCTTTCGGACTTTGTAACGCCCCTACCACATTCGAACGATTAATGGAGACAGTATTGCGTGGACTTACGTCTGAGGCCTGCCTAGTTTATCTTGATGACATTATTATAGTAGGACGAACATTTCAAGAACATCTTAATAATATTCGTAAAGTATTCCAGAGACTGCAAAAAGCTAACCTCAAGCTAAGTCTAAAGAAATGCAGATTCTTCCGAAAGGAAGTTTCATATCTTGGACACATAATTTCAGCGGACGGAGTTAAAACCGACCCAGAAAAGACTAAGGCAGTAGTTGATTGGCCTCGTCCAGAGACAGAACACGATCTCCGAAGTTTCCTTGGACTTTGCACCTATTATCGTCGTTTTGTAAGGAATTTCTCTGCAATAGCAAGACCCCTACATAAACTAACTGAAGGAAGATCAAACTTTAATTGGACTGAAGAATGCGAGAAATCTTTCAATAGTCTAAAACAGGCTTTGATAACGTCCCCTGTCTTGACCTATCCCCGGACTGACAAGGGATTTATCTTGGATACGGATGCTAGTAATGAGGGAATAGGAGCCGTGCTCTCTCAGAAGATTGGAACCGAAGAGTGTGTCATCGCTTACTTCAGCAAGAGCTTGGGTAAGCCAGAAAGAAATTATTGTGTCACGCGTAAAGAATTACTAGCCATCGTGAAATCTATAGAGCATTTCCACCACTACCTGTATGGACGTAAATTTCTTCTCCGGACTGATCATGCATCCCTTAGATGGCTTTTGAATTTTAGGGAACCTGAAGGCCAGATAGCTCGCTGGATCCAAAGACTGCAAGAATATGACTTCGAAATCCAGCATCGCAAGGGAACCCTCTCACGGAAATGCAGATGCGCTCTCTCGAAGACCCTGTAAAGAGAGTTGCAAACATTGCACGAATGCAGAGAAAAAGTTCGGAATGGAAACGGACATTTCCGTGAAAGTTTTAACAACTGAGGATGCCTGGTCTTCAAGTGAGGTTCAAAAGGCACAGCTAGAAGATCCTGCTATTAGACCAATTCTGGAGAGGAAATTAAATTCGGAAGATCGACCATCTTGGCAAGAAATAGCTCCGGAAAGCCCCGCAACAAAACGATATTGGGCTCTTTGGGACTCCTTACACCTTAAGGATGGTGTTTTATATCGTAAGTGGGAGAGTGACGATGGAAGTTCTTGTCGCTGGCAACTAATTCTCCCGAAAAGCAGAATTCAAGAAGTTCTGCGAGAGACTCATGACAGCGCAAGTGGAGGCCATTTTGGAGTTATGAAAACTTTGAGCAAAACCCGAGAGCGATTCTATTGGGATAGACTTCGCGCCGACGTCGAAAAATGGTGCAGAGAATGCGACGCTTGCGGAGCCCGAAAAGGACCCAAAACAAGAACTAAAGGCCGTTTACAGCGCTATAATGTAGGCGCACCTTTCGAAAGAATGGCTTTGGATATTTTAGGACCTCTTCCTGTAACGACAAAGGGCAATCGGTATGTACTGGTATTGATGGACTATTTTACCAAATGGCCAGAGGCAATCCCCATTCCAGATCAGGAAGCCTCGACTGTGGCTGAAGAACTTGTTCGAGCATGGATTTCGCGGTATGGCGTACCTATGATATTACATTCGGATCAAGGTACAAATTTTAATTCCGCTCTCTTTACTGAGCTCTGCAAACTTTTAGGAATTCTGAAGACTCGAACGACGGCGTTACATCCTGAGTCCGATGGCATGGTCGAGAGGTTTAATCGAACGATTTTAAACCATCTATCTTTATTTGTATCGAAGAATCAGACTGACTGGGATACACATTTACCACTCTTTCTCTTGGCCTATAGGAGCGCAGACCATGAAGCGACCGGATGCACTCCAGATGATATGCTTTTTGGTCGAACACTGCGATTGCCATGTGATATCCTATTTGGACGACCGAGTGATACGCCTTCCTCACCGAATGAATACCTGAATAATTTAGAGGCACGTTTGGAAAGCGTACATGCGTTTGCCAGAGAGCGAATTAAATTGGCCAGTGAACGAATGAAGACTCGCTACGATTCCGGAGCAACCGGCCATCATTTTAAGGAGGGAGACCAAGTCTGGATGTATAACCCGAAGCGACGGAGAGGGCTGAGCCCGAAATTACAGCAGAACTGGGAAGGACCTTATACTATCGTCAAGAAACTGAACGATGTCATCTACAGAGTTCAGATGTCACCTAACGCCAAGTCAAAAGTAATTCACATCAATCTGTTAACCCCCTACCGGGCTACTGATCACAGTTCGGTGTAATGAGACTGCCGGGACGTCAGTCTTTGAAGAGGGGAGCAATGTTACAGTCATGGAAAGTCGCTTCCCAGCAATGCAAGTCTTATGGTTGGGAAGAGAGTTTTACAAGGTGAAGCATGGAGTGACCTCAGCGACTCTTATGGCACGCATGACCTTGGCGACAAACTTGACGACCATTTTGGCGACCTTGGCGACAAATAGATTATTCCCGAAAATGCAACCCTTTTCTCGATATTTCTATTAGGGGCCGAGATCCAGGTTTTTCCTGAAAATTCTATGTGACGTCACGGCCTATTGGGGAGAGTATATAAGACCGCGTTTGGATCACGGTAGTGTCTTTGATCGACTAGTTACTTCACTTTGAAGCGTGAACGTCTTCGGAGTTCTATCCGCTGTGTGAGCTAATCAGCTGGTGAGCTGAGCTGTTGTTGTCGTTACTGGTTATTTGCTGACTGTTTGTGCTTTTAGATATCAAAGTGCTGAACTGTCATTACCTGTGAATTGTTGTCTATTTACATTGGTAATCTGTGCAAGGACTATTGTTTCCTGTACCTGTGCTGCGTGTTTTCCTGCATATTTGTAAATAAACCTTCATTCTCCATTATCCTGCGTGTTGGACTGTTTACACCATACACCCACGGTAAGATTTTGTGCAACAATACGTTTGCATAAGTTTTATGATTTTATGTATTCTCTGTGTTCTACTTTTTGCTTTTTAAGGCATTTTTTATTATTATTTACTCGTTGTGACTTTTGTTCTTTGTTTGTTTGTTAGCACTCTGTAAATGGAGTTTTCTCTGTAGTGTGCTTTTCTTTAAATAAATAAATTACACTTTCTGCAAAATTATGAGTTTTTAGTTCTACATACTGTCAATAGATGACACCTGTAGAAAAACTACTTAAAAAAATTCCGATCAATTAAGTTAACTACAAATATTCCCCTCAAGCGCGGAAGCCAACATCAACACAGTTCACTATTCAGAATTAGGGATGTATAATCCACGGTGTTTTGAGTAACAAATGTTTTTGATATTGCTATTTTTAAATATCTATTCCAAATAACCGTTTAATCACAGTTTTAATTTTCAAAAAGTCTTATTAACTATAAGTAAAGTGTTCTAAAAAATTCAAATAAAAAACTGTTATTACTTCTACTTATTGTTAATACTTTCTATTAAGTTTTAATGTTTAGTTCTTTGTATTGTAAACAGACGGCGCCAGCAAAATTGCTTGTAGAAAAAGATGTTGCAACTTGAGTTCACGGATCACAGTCAATAATAATCAATTACTAAAGTCAACCTTCGACGTCACAGTCGCAGTTTTTGGTGCGATCACAGTATGGGATCTTTACCGCGACTATTCTTTTTTATACAATTACCGCGATTCTGTCAATCAAAAAGAGAAACGATTACTTGCTTCTTTGAGTTTCCGACGAAGCTTCGAATTGCAAAAGCGGCGTTATCATTCGAGAACGCATATCACAACAGGAGGGGTGATTCACAGAAAGACGTCTTAAACCGCGATGGGGGAAGTGCGAAATGTGATATGATACCAGACTGAAGCGTGACCTGCCTATCTGGAAGGTCACAGGTGCAGACTCTGTTTTCCCGAGTGGGTTGTGGCGATGCCTCCCCTGTGTGGGGAAAGTAGTTCATGCTTTTCATGGCGCCATCTGTTGACAGTATATAGAACTGAAAAATAAAACCTCTCAAAAAATTATATTAAATATAAAAGAAATTAAAATGAAAAACGCTTTGGGTATATTTTATACAAATGACTGAATAACACCTTCTTACAGTAGTATTCAACACTGGTACTTGTGATTTTTTAATATTTCGTAGAAAATAACAGTTCTTCAAATATTCGTCATCCCTATTCAGAATCCCCTTTGCAGTGAATCACAGATCCGATCATTTTCCGTTCCGATCGCAGTTAACTAAGCTTCCCTGTGAATATTTGTTTCGAACGATTATTGCTACTTACTATCGTTTTACAAGAGCTGTAATCATTCGAAACTCAACGGCGACTCACAGCTCCACGGGAAACAGGAGAACCATGACGTGACCATCGACCGTGATCGCAAATATACGGATGACGAATATTTCACGAACTGTTATTTTCTACGCAATATTAAAAAAATCACAAATACCAGTGACGAATACTACTATCAAAAGGATGTGATTCAGTCATTTATATAAAATGTACTCAACGCGTTTAATTTCTTTTATTTTTATTATAATTTTGCGAGGCTTTATTTTTTAGCTCTATATACTGTCAGCAGATGGCGCCATTAAAAGCATGAACTACGTTCCCCACACAGGGGGAGGGCATCACCACAACCCAACTGGGTCAAACAGAGTCTTCACCGGTCACCTTCCAGATAAGCAGGTCCCCAGCTCAGATAGCAAAGAAGGTTGCCATTTCATTTTCCACAGGCTTTCGGCGGAAGCATTTCCGCGCAAACCGTTTCGGAAACCATTGCCGCAAGGTTTACGTAGGAAAGCTTTTCACGAACTACAGTCAGTAGAATTAATAGTCGAGCACCGTGACCCTATCAAAAAGTTATCGAAAGTTTAAAACGACGTTCAACGATAGCAACGGGGGGTACTCAAAAACCCAATATCCCTAAGTCACCCCTGCGGTTCTCGAAATATGTGTAAATAATTTCGTTCGCCATAGTAATCTTCCGGACTCGAATTGGAAAATACACACATACGTCTCTTAAGCCGCCAGACCATCACACTGTCAGCAATGTATGAGCGCGGAATATTTTATCTCATCCGAAAGTATTTCAAAGCCTCGGAATAGTTTTTTCTGTTGTTGATCAACATGCATTGGAAACATGCAACCGTAATAGTTCAAAATGGTTTAAATAAAAGAATTCGCAAATGTTTTTTCGGAAATGGGGTTTAGAATTACAACTTTTGCAAAAAGTCAATATTTACATATATTTCGAGAGTGGAAAAGAATTTTTCAACACATTATTTGCCTTTTTTCGCGTTGGGAATGAGTTTTTAACATTTTTTACAGGAATCCCATGAAAATCCCGTGGGGAAAGTTCCCCCCATTGGCTGCATCATATGGATTCAAGTATCCAGATCGACCAAATTGCCTTGCAACTTTAACGGATCACGCTGAAAGATTCTGACGACGAGTTGCTCGTGGCGCCATCTGTCACCAACGGCTCACGCTAAAAGATTCTGACGACGAGTTGCTCGTGGCGCCATCTGTCAAAAGAATTCGCAGATGTTTTTTCGGAAATGGGGTTTGGAATTACAACTTTT
>BGPR01000991.1:283837-338283 GCA_013235015.1 Araneus ventricosus | reverse complement strand
CTTGTCATTAAACATTTATTTTCTTCAGCCTAAATTATTAAAATACTAAATCATAAAATCATTATACAGCTAATCAATCTCTGCAGCTGACAGCTTCCTAGAAAAGAAACCTAGAGGTTCAACTTTAGATTCTATATGCTGTTGAAGCACAGCGCCTACAGCAAAATCTGAAGCATCAGTCATCAATGACAAACGAGCGTCTGCAGCAGGAAAAGATAATGCTGTCGAATTAGCGATTAATCTCTTGCACGACTCAAAAGCAGATCGTGTGTCTTCCGTCCATGCAATAGGGGTGTTGTCTTTCTTAACCTTATTTTTAACAAGGCCATGCAAACACGCTTGTTCTTTGGCTGCATCTTTTAAAAAACGATGGTAAAAATTCAAAGTGGCCAAAAATCTTCGCAACTCCTGAACAGTTTTAGGTAAAGGAAATTCTTTTAAAAACTGAACTTTTTCAGGGAGCGGGGAGATGCCCTTTGAAGAAACCAGAAAACCCAAAAATTTGAGTTCCGATTGACCAAAAACACACTTTTGAGGATTTACCACAATGCCATGCTCGCTAAGTTTGCTAAAGACGAGATCAAGATCACTCTTGTGACTCTCTTGATCTACCGAAGCAATCAACAGGTCATCCACATATGCATAGCAACTTGGAATGTCTCTGATGATACTATCAATGTACCTCTGCATAGTTTGAGCTGCATTGCGAAGACCAAAAGTCATGAAAACGTACTCAAAAAGACCTATAGGTGTAATCACTGCTGTCTTATGAATATCCCGAGGATTCATGGGTATTTGGTGGTAGGCTTTCACGAGATCGATTTTAGAAAAAACCGTTTTACCTCTTAAACCATTGACAAAGTCATGAATGTGTGGTAATGGGTAACGATCCGGGGTTGTAACCGAATTTAGACGTCGAAAATCACCACAGATACGCCATGAACCGTTGCTTTTTTTAACAAAATGAATTGGGCTGGAATAAGAACTGTTTGAAGGACGTATTATTCCTTGCCGCATCAAGTCATTAAACTCCTGTTTCAAAAAGGTTAATTTTTCGGGATTCAAACGTCGCGCTCTAGCATGAACAGGAGGACCTTTTGTTTCAATGCAATGTGTAACTGTGCTTTTATTTGTGTTCGGGTCTAAATTTGTGGAAAACAAGTTAGGATATTTCAATAATATTGAATGGAAAGGGGAATTATTTGCAATTAATGTCAAACCTAGAGATTTTGTTTTCTTAAGCGTTCCCTTAACGAACAGGGCAGTGCGACCATCAAGGAGTCTTCTATTCCTAACGTCGATAAGAAGTTCAAAGCGCTCTAGGAAATCAGCTCCTATGATTGGGTCTGAAACGTCAGCTACCAAAAATGACCAAATGAAACTACGTCTTAGACCAAAGTCTAGCTCTAGTTTAATGGTGCCATAGGTTGATATGCGAGAACCATTAGCTGCATAAAGTTCCAGATCTTGTTTAGCTTTAAAATTGGTTAATTTTTTAGGGTAACAGCAAACTGCTGCACCGCTATCAACTAAAAATTTATGCCCCGTTACCAAGTCTGCTATAAATAATCGGCTGTTAGGTCTACAACTATCTGCCGCCGAAGAAACAGATGTGCTTATTCTTTAAACTAAAAGGCATAAGGTTTCACACATTTTGATGCTTTGTCACCGAAACGGTGATGGTACCAACATAAGCGTTTAGGCTCTACATTTTTGTCGGCAATGCGTCTTGAAGGTGTTCGCGATCGCCTTCGGGGTTTAATTCGGCCGTGTGAATATTGAGAAACGGACAGTTTCTTAACCATGTTTTTCAAATCTGACAATTCCGCTTTAATAGCATCCAACTCAAATTGATCCGAATTAGATTCAACACGTGCAACAGTCAAATTGCATCCAGACACTTCATGTATTTTATCCGCGATCTGTGCAAGCTCATCCAATGAAGCTTTACAGACTGACAAAATTTGTTGTAGGTTAGCTGGTAAACGCTGTAGCCACAATGTCTGCAAAATATCATCCTCCATTTTGGCTTTAGCAAGATTTCGCATTTCACTTAGTAAATGTGAAGGGCGTTTATCACCAAGTTGCAAGTCTTTTAGTAACAGGTTTAAACGTGCGGAACTTGACTGTGCGAAGTGTTGCAAAACCCTATCTTTAAGTGCAATATATGCATTTTCAAGAGGCGGATTTCTAACAATATCTCTAACACATGATAATACATTTGAATTTAAAGCAGCAACAACCGCATGAAATTTGGTCGAGTCATTGGAAATGCCAGCAATCACAAATTGCGATTCGACCTGAAAGAACCAAAGCTCCGGGTCATGTTCCCAAAAAACCGGAGCCTTGAATGCAATTCTCGAAAGTTGAGAATCTTGCTCAACACTGGGCGAGACTTCTAGCTTAGTTTCAGGCATAATGCAATACAATTACAATGACAAATGAAAATTTTTAAAATTATCCTACCTTTAGATAATTAATCGATCAAGAACATGCAACATTGCGGGACGGGAAAATGGTCAGGAAAACAAACACAAGACTCTACTTACCCAAAATCAGGAAACAGTGATAAAAAGGTGCTAACAAACTTCAAAGTTGAAGGCACTGCATCTATTAGTCACAACGAACGCAAAAAGTGTAGAACAGAAATGAGCGAAACTAGTAACAGCTGTAATACTTCAGATGTCATCCAGTGTTCGTAAAGTTGAGCAGACGATGAAGACATTCAGGTCACCGATGTAACTCACGATGAAATTTTCCGGGTCACCAGTGTAACTTCTAGAGGGCCTAAGTCTAGGTGAAGTTAACTTCTCCAGGATTGATAGAAGCGAGATTTATTTATGTAGATGCTGAGGCAGTCGGCACATACAACTATTGACGATTCAAGTGCGACATGTTAACCTGCACGATACTGCCTAACTCGGCTTCCGATCTATCCTACCTGTATTCACTAAAATCAGAAGTAATCCATCGCATGTGTGACTGGTGACGAAGTCGATTCAAGACTACTCGTTAATAAAATAACAAGTTTAATGAAACAATTAAATTATTAAAATACTAAATCATAAAATCATTATACAGCTAATCAAATAATACAAACAAGGAAGAGCAGAGCAGAGCAGCGAATGAACAGTAATAATCAGTGCTTATATACAGCAACATGCTCGACGCTATTGGTTGATAGACGACATCAAAGAGGGCGGATCCGATCTGCATAAAAACGCAATTCAGGATGTTGCCAGATGCCGCCACATATACAAACATAAACAAAACCAGAAACAAATGCAATAACAGTTAAGAAAATACTCAAAATGAAGAAGTGCAATTTCAAAAGAAGTAAACTATAGGAAAAGGACAAAATATGAAAAACATAGAATCTGAAAAAGATTTAAATATGAGAAAAAATAGATTCTATAAATGATTTAAATATGAGGAAAAAACTTCACAAATGCGGTAAATGCGCCGATGCAGCAGTACAACCGAAAAGTGAGAAATATTAATAAAAGAAAACATAGAAAAAAACATTAAAAACAGGTTGTAAAAGAAAAACCAAAATAATAATAAAAAGGAGCTAAAACGCCAACGTCCGGGACGCGTCATCAGTAAGGGAAATCCCGAGCTAGCGCAAGCATAAAATTCGGTGATTTCTGAACACAAAACTTATATTTTTATTTTTTTCTCAATTGGACTTGGGCTTTTTGCTTTGTTTCAAACTTTGGTTTTGGTTTCGGTGTTCCGGGGAAACAAACTCTTTTTGGCTTTATTGCTAGAGTTTTGTGTTCAGAAAACACCGAATTTTATGCTTGCTCCCGTTCGGGATTTCCCTTGCTGATGACGCGTTCCGGACGTTGGCGTATTCGTTCCTTTTTATCATTATGCTGGTTTTTCTTTTACAACGTGTTTTTAATGTTTTCTTTTATTAATATATATATATATATATATATATATATAACAAAACAAACAAGAAACAAAAGACAAAAATTCAAAAACATACAAGAAAAGATGGACAAAAAGTTAATTATTTGAAAAAAATGACGAAGAGCCGCTCGTCAGAAAGAGAAACCCGCCTATGATATTAATAAGTGCTCTTTTCAGCTAACGATATGCAAAAAACGTAAAAACTTTGTCGCTATCCCCTGAAAAAGCACAAGACAATCAAAATTTGAAAAATTCTGGAATAAAAGACAAATACAATGGAGATGATTTAAAAAACGAAAGTAGACATTCCGAATGCACATAAGACTTATATTAAAAATAATACAGTAATATTCGCAAAACAATAAAAGAGAAAAAAACGAAAAAGCTTACCAGCGTCAGGAGTATGCACGGAAGACTGTAACTCGCTCGAGGGAATGTCGCCAAACTAGTTATTGTAGTTGCCAAACAGAGGAAGAAAAGGAAAAATGACTTGCCGATAGCCCTTAATTCACTGCTTGAAATATCGTGGCACAAAGTTTTCGGGAATAATATTTCTTAAATGTTGATCAAATAAAGGCTTTGATTGTCTCGATTTTGAATTTTCATTTGAACAAATAGATTTAATACGAGAAAAATGAGTGAGAATTTTGTTTCTATAAATCTTAATAGAAATATTAGAACACCAGTAGGAAAGTCTGTTGATAATAAAATTAAAATCCTTTCTTTTGTCATATATATATCGATACAAAAGTTAGTAACAACTTGTATAATATCCAGATCTAAAACTATTAGCTTCAAACTGATTACTGCTTGTTTGTTTAAGAAGCAAGGCTGAAGGATGAATATTTTGCCACGTATTATTAAATGTTCCATGATTGAAAACAATAAGATCATCTACTTATCTGAAAGTCTGAGGATGAAAAGATAAATAATTCTTTTCAAAATAATCAAGGAAAAGATTAGTTGTAATAGAAGGAAAAAAAGATTCTTGTAGAATGCCATGAGATTGGAGAAAAATACTTTCCCCATTGTAAATAAAATTATTAAATATGCAAAAATTACTTAATTTATCCCAATACTCAAAAGAAATATTATAAATATTTTAGTAATAAAAAAGTAAGGGTTAAGCACCTCTCGACGAGTGACTAAAGGAAGGCTTGTAAAAAGATATTTTGAAGTCGAAAGTCTCAATAGTAGAAATACTGTCTTTATTATTGTGATTGAAATCAATAACCTATTTATTATTGATAATAATCCAAGTGAAACCTTCTGTACAGATGACGTTCAGTAATTTTTTTAACAGATTAAAGAAAATGTATCCAAGTTGCTTTATGTATGAAGAAGTTCCACAAGTGATAAAACGATAAGAAATAGGAATTTTGAGGAATTTTATTTCCTAGTTACTTACCTACAATAAAAAAATCCGATTTCATTTAATTAATTGTCTTTATTTTCACGCTGTATATGTTGTTTTCATATTCAGAATATCCATATAGTTATTAGTTATTATGAAATATTTTTTAATTATATTATTCTTATTAATTAAATAAATCATCTTTTCGATTTCTCAAACTATATGAGGCAAGGAGTAAAGTTTGTGAAATTATCTCTTATTTTAATACAGTATTTTTTAAATTAAATCTAATTTTTAATTACATTTACATAAATATTTCTGAATTAATTTATTATATTTTATAGGGATTCAATATATACAGTTTATTGTCAATAAAACTAAACTTCTGTTCCTATATTTACTGAATTGATGTATTGTGGTCATTTTCTATCATTTAGGATCTAGATATATGGATCTGCTTTGCATTGCGAATGGCTCCAAGTGCAGTAAAGAACCGTTTATACGTTTCTCATTTAGATGTCGTTTCATCATAGTTCTGATTCATTCCTATCCAATGTAATGATAAAGTACATCGTTTATACGACGCGAATCTTCCGTTACACGTCGTTTTCTAAGTAAAGGCGGGCCGAAAATTCTCAAATATTCTGTCTCGGATATTATTCCTACGTTTCCCACGAAAAGTTTCCTAGAAAGCAAGAAAGGGGTAAGAGGACAGAGAAGAATATACAGAACTTCTTTCACCTTCTTTAAAAGACGAATGAACTCCATTGGAAAACGATGTCAAAACACTAGTGAAATTCATTTCATAATGCTGTATTTAATACTCGCACGAAATCATCACGTCAGTCGACTTTTAAAAACATTTTTAGTTCCTACCTGAGGGACATGAGTCGTATAAAATGAGAAATACATAATTAGTACCCAAGATAAAGGTATGACATTTTTCACTTAATGATAAATGTCTAATTTTAAAATTTCATTATTATTTCCCATACCGTGCAGTAATATACTGGTATTATCATAAAAGAAATCAAAACTATTACTTTTAAATGAATTTGAATTAGTAGCATTAAATTTATAAATATCAAATTTCCATTATACGTCGTTTACGTCAGTCCCTTGAAAGACATATAAATGGTGCTTTAATGCGGGTCTATATTTTTTAAATCTATTTTTCTAGTTCTCTTCTAATATTCTATGTACATACTTAAGGAGAGACTCCTTCTGAATTTTCCAAGAACTAGCTTAAAGGAATTTTGGATCCACAAAAAATTGTGGTCCTCAGTTCAAGCCGTTATTTGTAGCTTCTGGAAATTCCATTGGCGTTTTCTATCTTTTAGTTTCTAGGGGGATACGGTGTTATAGAAAGATTTAGCTATTTGCTTTGACTCTTATTGTGATAAGAAATTTATGTCATAATTGGTTACTTTCAGGTTTTCCCACGATTTACTCTCACTTACTTACATTTACTCTGCGTCTAAAACTGACCCAATTATAGAGCTTCAAATTTCATAATTTTAAATTAATTAGCAGCCTTGTCGATTAAAATCCGCTCTTTGATTGGAAGATCTTCCTGTAAGAGCCCATTGAATGTTCTAAAGTGGCGTAAGTCAACGATATTCAAAACTCCATAACTCAGTCAGTTTTAGTTGCACAAAAGTGGAACTTTTTTGCTTAAATTTTAGTGTTTCAAGAATGTTTCATCAAATATGATTAGCAGGAACGGGGGACTGTATAAAAATTTAGACTTCATAATTTTTCAGCAGTACATTTATTGACTCTAATAATATAAAATATAATTCTTTATGTTATTTAAAGCAATTTTATGTCAGTCTCCTACAATTTAGAAATTAGTTATTCGGCCACGTTTAGAGTGGTCACCATGTATAATTATAACATAGAATTTTATTTTTGCTTTTTATTTTAGGATTTGCAGTTGTACGTGAATTACATCGACGAAAATTACTACAAATTTCAAAATCGTACAGAACCTGCTGCCCTCAGCGAATACTGCAACAAGGATGGTGATGAACAGGTTAGTTTATCTTCATTCATAATATATATCTTGTTAAGTTTCTATTACGCTACGTTTGTTGTTACATGAAATATCATGTATGAATATCATATGACAACGAATATAATGTCATGGCCTATTAAATCATACTGTTTCATCATCCTATTGCCATGTTTTGTTGTGTTTTTTGTTTAAATGTTATTGAATGATGATTTAGAGTTTAGAATGGAAATTCAGTGCAGTCATACTGTTTCAAAGAGACGTTCGTTACACGAAGCGAGGCTAAAGAAATGAATGCCCGCTGATACTTTGAGTTTATGATGGAAAGAAGTTACATTAAATATTCACTCTTATTTGCACAGAAATGCATATTTTCATTAAGTGCGATGCGCATCGTGTACCTCTCACCCTGTGAACAAGTTTGCTTTCTAGCTTAGCTTCTCGTACACTTTCTACTTTCTCCCTTCTCTTGTTGTGTTGCTAGATTTATATCTGATTGATTAATTAGAGAAAATTCTCTCTTAAATTTAATTTAATAATTAACATTAACTATTTCAAATTCAATAAGAATCATGAGGAAAACTACTCCTGGTATAGTGGCTAGTGCGTATCTAAATATAAATTTTTTCAAAGATCATTGCCTTAAAAATTTAAACTCGTTTCAGCTCACAATACCACAATAACTACAGATTAATCCAGTCTCATTTTAGTACCACTTGAGTAATAATCAAAATTGAGAAGAATAAGTTGGGACACATGTATACTGAACGAAAGACATTTACTTAACGTTTCGATTATGATGAATATATTCTAATTGCAGCAATTATACACATAAATACTCTTTACGTAAATAACGCATACGAAAATTGCTAGATTGCGCATACGAAAATAAATCTATAATAGAAAAATGATTTGCAGCTTCTAGTAATCGCACAATAGGATCTACCCAAAAATTAATTACTTCAACAGAATAATCTGCAACGCTTCTTATTATGAATTCAATTCTTAAAATTAAAGTTTTTATATTAACATGATTAATTTTAGTGTAATTCCTCAATCTAAGGCGGCCATTTAAGCATAAAGGTTATTTTTCATCTCTATTCTTTAATTTAAATTTACAATTTTTTATTCACATTTATAGCTGAGAATTAATTGACATTAATTGCTGATACTACTCTGCCTACAAACTTTACACTGCATGATAATAAAATTTTAGAGCATTAGCAGATCTCTCATACACTGGTGCAAAATGTAATAGTAATAATACAGGATGTAGAATACACAAAGCCATTGCATAAATATATCTCATACAGCGCGAAAAACATAAAATAAGATATTTGCCTAGTAAGTGGTTCAATCTATTTAATAATTACTATTTATAATTTTAAATGTTAAAAGACAATCAATAAATTCATTATACAGGTTAAAGCAGCACAATTTATTTAAAATAACTTCTAGACTCAATTATTCATTCACAAAGATTTTCCTAGACACATTAATGATTTTTTTATAATCATCAATATGATTTAGTCTTAAATTAAAAACTCATGACACATTCAATTTCATTTTTCATCCTTATTATTGTCTTTCGATAAAATTAATTCTTAGATTTACTTTGTTTTAGTCAACTTCGTTAACCCCTTCAGACCTGGTGTCCGGTATACCGGACATCAACTTTGAACTGCTCCTATTAATTCAATAATTGACGAAACTGCATGCTGTTTTTTTTATTTGATTCTCGATTTTCTTCTGAATATGATCATTGCAAGAAATTTTCGTTTCGGGCATGGAATCATTTCCTTTTTTTAGTTTTTTGAAAAAAAATTGAGAAAATCATCGTTCTTCCTAAAATGGAGCTCGATGGTGAATTTTGTTTTTGAAGTAATTTCTTGTTTTTAATCCTTTTTTCACCATTTAAAAGGCTTCTACAATATTTTATTACCCTTTGACAACCATTTTAAAGTGAAATTTGTGTGATTTTGTGTCTTTTTTTATTTGAAATATCCGGTTTTGTCCGGATGCCGGACATGGGGTAACTTCTTTATTTTTTCATCTAGAGGCTTGAAATTTCATTTATGCTTTAATCTTTGCAGTAGTACACAGTACTCCAAAGGAAAAAATTCTAACTCAATTATTTCTAAATTCCGACTGAAGGGGCTAAGTCATTTAAAACACTTATTTAACAAAAAATAACATTTGTCTTTGATGATCACACACTGGAACATTTCTCCATGGGCGATAGACAGGCATAGAAAACGCATGGGGTCTTAAACTCGACTATTCAAAACACGGCGCAGATTCACAGTTTGGTAACATGATAAGTAGACGAAAATTTCTGCTTTATGAAGAAACACCGCCTAAGTCCCCTGATGCTACAAGTATCTTAGCTCTCTGCCTTGATGTTGATGCACCATGTTATGTAGCCTGGCAGATGAACAAAACATGCCGGTCTGACATGTCGAAACGCATTCTCTCTTCTCAGTAGAATTGTTTCTGATGCGCTTATCACTAGTATCACCTCTAAACAACGTTTTTGAGAGTCAATGTTCATGCGTTCTTCGATTAATTACCGCCTTTAGATTATTAGAATCCGCACTCTATCTGTCGCATCACTGGCTATCGTTTGGCTTTTAATGATCTCCAACAATCTTTAAGTGCCTACAGCAATTTGCTAATCTGCGGCCCCATCTCTCTATGTTTCTGACCAAAACGACCACAACACCGACGCTCATTTATGTCACAGCGATGAGATTTCCACTATCACATGGCAGATCAAGAATATCCAACTGATCTCGGATATCTAATGCCAAATGTCAAAGAATAGCCTCTCCGCTTTTTCGCTTCAGTCACAAAATCTCCGCAAATTGGACGCTAATATCTCTCTTATAACATCGATGGTTACCCACTACACTTCGCTCACCAGGTGTCACATTCCTACATTAGACCCTCCGATCAATCTCCTTCAGAAAAATCATCTCTCCGGCCCCCCATATTACCGTCTAATTGGTTAAATATTTTTATTATCTGGGAAACCTATTTTAGCAGTCAAAAGCCGCCAACGTTCTCAAAGTAGCGTCAAAAAATAAAAGTTGAAACTAACTAATTGTCGAGTGCAGCGTTTTCAGGGGAATGTGCTTCCCCCAGGGAAATACTCCCAGATTTTGTGTGGACAAAGAGCGGGGAGTGCCAAGTGAAACCATAACGACAGTGATGGATAGTCTTTACACCATGAATCTAGTGGGGAAACTAAATAACTTTCATTCTTTTGCAAGAAAGAAAAACATTACATCATACTACCTCCAAATTTAGATTACTGTTGATGTGCATTAAATAAAAGAAATAATACATGAAAAATTCTTTCTTATGAATATCACTTGTATATATAAGTGAAACAAAAAAATATTAAACACAATAATACAACCAAAAGCAAATCATATAATAAAAGTATAAAATGCATTGAAATATCATTTATTTGAGACACACACGCAAGGGTGAGCCAAGAATCTATAATTTAAAACTGATATACACTTTGAAAAAGAAAGAAATATAAACAAACATTACATCTACTCGGCTCAAAAAAAGAAAAAGGAAACCAAGTAATTTAAAAGCATCATATTTTTCTGATGTGAAGAAAATTCACCACACTCTCCCTCGAAGGCAAGCGAGAACTCTCCCTGAAAATCTGCTTCCGCCGCTCTGTTTCCTTCCAGCTGCTCGTGGATAGCAAAACACTCGAGGCAGGTAATGCTCTATGGTTTCCGGTGCGCATATTTACAAACCCTACCCTGATAGAACTGAGGCAGGAAATCGGGCAATATGATTGGCCGAGAGCCAATGACGTCGTTCTTTGCTCTCGTACGAAAATTATAACAAAACAAGCGATTGAATGTGGACTTTGAATTAGTTTAGGTTTCCGTTGCTTGGACTTCGCGAATTTTGTTCTACGATACGCACCTACGTAGCAATTTTATTTAGTCTAGCGATTATCTTTTTTTCGTTTTATTATTATTGGCCTTAATAATAATAATTAATAATTTTACTATTATTTGGCATTAATTATAGTTAGATTAGTTGACTTTGAAACATCAAATGAACTATTTTCACTGGAATACGTCAAAAAAACCCAACAACATTAACCTGTTAGTTAATACCCTTCAAACAAAGTTGTTATCATTAGACTTTTCATTCGTATAACTTCTTACAGTGTGGGATGTTTTATTTTTTATGATATTTTAAATAATAATTTCATTTTTAAAAATATTACAACCCACGGGAGAATGTTTTCTGTGCTCAAATGTGGGAAAACGGAGAAAAGTAGGACGACTGTTTTGTTATGATTACCGTACGCTACGTGCGAGAGCTGAAAACGAAGTCACTGCCCCTCGTAGCCAATGGTATTGGCCGATTTCCTGCCTCAGTTCTATCAAGGTAGGGTTTGTAAATATGCTTCCGGTGCATCAATCGGCTCATAGTCTAGCCAGATAAATCGTTAGACTTCCAAGAATCAATTATTTTCTGGGGCCAATCTATAAGGGTGTCCAAGGCGGGTCTGAGTAAATAGTTCTGGCTGGCATACAAGGTGAAGATGGATATGTTACCTACCTAGGCTCCGCAGTGGGGGCTGCCGTCAGTACCCTAATTCTTATCGAACTTTTGAAGAAAAATCCCTTGAATAAGCGATGAAGCGTTTTCAGTGTTTCCAAACATTTCCCTCTGTCATTATTATACGTATTTCGGTAAAACAAATCATTGTTTTTGGATCTGTTAACCCTTTTATCTTTAAGAAGGCCATCACTGGAAAAGATACTGTAACATTAGCAGAGCGATTGAGTTCTGGTAAATTGCGTTGTTCATAACACCGTTTTTTAGAAGAGTACCATACTTTTATCTATCAGTGAAAAGAATATTCAATCAAAAGTCCAATACAATAATTTTATAACTATTTTTTTATTTTTACGACACTTATCCTAAAGAAAAGATGAAATCATGGAAAATGTGATATATTTTCATTGTGCTAGTTTATAAAATGTTTGTTAACACCTACAGTTAATTACGGCCGTGAAGTCCTTTAATTAATTCCTTAATTCCTTTAATTCTGCTACTATTATATGTGAAGCCAAAATTGAATTCTCTACTACAGTTATTTTGCCTTTATTATAAAGTTGCTTCTGTTAAGCTAGTTTCCTTAATAGACTCCGTAGATACTCTTAATGTCTGGTCTATTCTCAGATAAATCCAGCAATAAAATACAACCCTTCAAAATAATATTGAGTTTTATCCTGTTGAAATATAAATATTTCATTTAAATCGAAAATATCACAAAAAATGGGTATTGCCCTTTCACAGTTAACCCTTTAACTGAGGTTGTGTTTTACAAACCACATATATTAGAAAGTATCCATAGTTAAGGGGTAAATATTTGTCATCGTTATTGGAAGTAAAAACTGGAATTTCTCTGAAATCAAGCACATAGACTGAAATTTTTCATTCTGCATTGAACTTTCCTTGCATCCAACTTCATATTGCATCAAACCATTTCATTACATCAACAGTTTTACACCTTTTCCTGGCAGCTCCAGGATGGTTTTTTAGATATAAATATCCTTATAGCTGTTCAAAAATACAATTTATAGTTAGGTTTCCATGAATTTTTCTCCTTTTTTCATTCTAACTGCATCGCTGGTCTCTTAGTGTTCCTTTCTTTACGCTTTAGTGTCACCATTGAAACATTTGCGTCAATTTGTTAATTTCAATGTGCTTCATGAGTTCCCTAACTGAAAGAACACAAATAAAAGTAATAAACGAACGAGAAATCATTTGAAATTGAGAAATGCCCTGATCTTATCCCCATGTTCTTCCATAAATAAAATGTCGCCATGTAAAATAAATGTCTTCCATAAATAAACATTCATAAAGCAAGTGATGTTCTGAGCCTTCAAAAATAAATAAATAAATAAATATATATATATATATATATATATATATATATATATAATTTTCAAATCGGAAATTTTTAACGGACTTATAGCATTTTTGCCTGATAATGAAATATTATTGCTTCGCATAAATACATTATTCATTGCCATTCTCCGCCTGGTGCTCTGATTTTAATGACGATATAATTAGTACTGCTCCCATATGACTTTAAACTTCTTCCTATTTTTAATTTCATATTTAGCAGAACTCTAAAATTTAAAAATTGTTAATCATTTATTAAGTCTGGATCATTCATCTCGAGCGCGATACAGCCCCTGTTATAGTTAATGGTAAATAACAGATGAAAGCAACTTTAATAATTCTTTTTACCATTTGTTAATGTATCAAAGATTTTCATTAATTTAGTATAACAAGTTTCATTATTTTGCTGGCTGTTACTTTTATGTTTGTATTTATGTCAAAACCAATTTTTTACTTTCTTTTTATTTTTCTGATTTCAGCTAGATCTCTACGACAAAATAATAGATGCATATAAAAGTTTAGAGAAAGTAAGTAACTCATTATACACGTGCACACAAATTTTCGTCCAGGTATTTTTTAAAACTGATTTTATGTGCATTTCATGGGATGAAAACAAATATGATGTTAATTTGTGCTCATAGCCTATTATTTGTAAGATATAACATATAATATAGCCTCACAAAGCAGCCTTGCCAACAGTTGGCGTAGCTCAGCTGGTAGAGAACTGGACTGCAAATCTATTTGTCAGTGATTCGAATCTCGGCCACGGTAGTTTAGTCCAATGATCGTAATTTTAATTCAAGATGTTATTTATTGTTTATTTATGTTTTGGGAAATTCTATATCTTCTTTAACATTTTCGCCGCTACGAACGAGATATCTAGTCTTCCAAGATTATTCGCTGTGCGCGAGTAACGAGATAACACATTCTCTACACAATGTTTTGATATATTGTTGCAGTGTGCCCAGTGACTTATTTATTATTAACTTTTCAGCACATCCCAATCCATATAATTATATTTTCTAAACATTTCTACTAGATGGCTCTACTAGCACACTTGTTAGAGCTTTGGCGCAATTTTCGTATCCGCACAACTTTTTGACGTTTGTCGTACCTTTTACATATTGTTTTCGTTTTTCGAAAAGAAAAATGTGTCAACGAAAACTTGTTTCTTTTTACGAGGCAGTAAAATATCTCAATTTATATGACGAAGAGACTGTTGCGACATCGACTCAGATAGCGAAAACAGTTGTAAACTTAGCGACTGTGTTTCCGATTCAAGCACCAAAGATGGAAGCCATGATGTCGAAGACATTTCAGAAAAAGAAGAAGCAAATATGGAGTCACTTCATTGTGCCTAAGGCTTGAATAGTGATGTTGATAGAATAGAAAGTATTTCAGAAACTACTGAAAGTGAAACTGGTGATTCTGAAATAGCTTCAACATCATATGAATGGCGTAAAGTTCCCGCGAATTATACGCCGACTAATGATATTATTTTTCAGGGCAGCAGTAGCATAATCAACCCGGAATGAGCAGACCTCTCGACCTCCTCGCGACCAATAGAATTTTTTATTTATTTGTCACTAAAAAATTATGCAAATCATCATATCAGAAACCAACAGGTATTCGGAACAATGTATTCATGAATCAACAACCGAACTAAAAAGTCGTGTACGTCGTTGGAAAAGAAACTGACGTTTTATAAATGGAGACATTTTTAGGACTTATTTTTGCAATGGAACTTGTCAAGAAATTTCGCCTTGAAGATTACTGGTCAAGTGATCAAGTGTTTGCTACACCGAGTTTTAACGACACAATGGCAAGAAACCGATTCGAATTTTTCCAAAATTTTGGAACTGTAGCAATAATGAAGACGCCAGCGGGAATAGGTTGCACAAGTTGAAAAAGATTTGAAATAATCTCATAGTTAATGTTCAAAAAATTTATACAACAGGTAAGGAACTTTAAGTAGAAGAGTCGATAGTTTCATGGCGGGGAAGTCTTGTTTCACGTCAAAATGTTTCGGACAAACGACACAAGTACGGTTTAAATCTTTATATGACTCGTGAGCCAAGCGGTTACATATGGTATGTACATGTATATTGTGGTACGACGGATCCTATGTCTGGAGTACTTCACGCGGAAAGCGTGTTGATGGCTTTGATGACGAAACGTCTAAACAATGGACACTCGCTTTATACAGACAATTATTACACGAGTATTCATCTGGCAAATAATCTTCTCGAATACAAGGCAAAATTATGCGGAACTTTGCGGTCAAACAGGAAATATCTCCCCAAAGGAGATGTGAACACAAAGCTAGAACGTGGTGAACTGTCGGTACCATAGTACAGCCGTGATGAAATAGAAAAATAAAAGCAATGCCCTTATGCTTGCAACTGAGTATTCAAGAAAAATGATGACCTCGAATAAAAAGAATCGCAAAGGGAAATCCATTACCAAATCTGATTACGTTCTAGATTACAATAAGTACATGTGTGGCATCGATACAATTTATCAACTTCTTTCCTAGTACTCACCATTTCGGAAATCCCTAAAATGGTACCGAAAAGTTGTACTGCAACATTTAGATATTGCAGGTTCCAACTTCTAAATTTTATATACCAAATTCGGTAGAACGCAACGTCGGATTTGGTTTCGAAAAGAAATAATCCGTTCGCTAATAAGTTCTAGTGAAGGCAAGGATGAACCAGTTCCTAGAAATAAGTTCATACACCATAATTCTTCTGAAATGTCGCGAATGGAAGGCCAACATTACATGGACACAATACCCGCAACATCAACTAAAGCTGCTCCAACCTGGAAGTGAGAATTTCCACCAAATTCGACAAGAAACAAAGAATCTGTGCAAAACATGCACATTACAACATGCATTATTCGTAGTGCCTTATTTTGAAAACTATTATAAGTTAGATAAGTTCTAAATGTAGGCAAGATTCACGAATTTTTTTATTATTTTTTATGTTTTTAAACCATTATAGGGATTATTATTTATTATTGTTGTAGGTAGAGATAGACATGTAAGGGTATTTAATTAAAGCCCAAAAAAAATTTAAAGGAATTTTCGTTCTGTTTTAAATTTAGTGCTAGAAGGAAACTCTTAGGGCAGAAGGTAGGACGAAGGCGCGCCATTGCCGCGATGAATGTGTTAAGAGTTTAGTTAGATGATTCTCAAATATTTTGTGACTTTTCCTTTCCTTTTCTTGAATTCTTTGACGGTATATCCGAAATGTTGGCTCTTAAATCAATTAAATATAGTTTGGCTATATGCTTTTCACTAATAAATTGGTGACGCAGCTCTGCCTTTTTACTTTCCGCAACTCTTGACAAAAGGGGAGTTTGTTTTCTGATTAATGTTTCAATTTTAATGTCATGGTACAAGGCCGTAAACTTTTAAATGCTCCATCACCAAATTTCTTGTGTCAGTAACAAACATTTTTGTCGCTTGAGATACGATATTTCGCTCTGTCTCGTGAACGAAATCGTGATTTTTGAAGAGACTGATATCTTAGTTAGAAATTTCTAATGAAAGTTCACATAGTATTTTTTGTAATTTTTCTAAAGAGCGGTCGTTTCACGCTTCTTCAACTCAGTTGGTATATAATGGGGAGGAATTCATTTCCCAAATTTTATCTGCCATGGCAGAAATTTTCTTTAATTCATCATTACTGACAGTTAAAAGATTTCTCTTGTTAAAATACCAGCGCTGTATCCACAAGGCCTTAAATAATTCCCACTCACATTGTCTTCAAAAAGATTTTGCATTTCACGCAACAGCTGTGAAGGTCTTTTTATCGCCATATTCGAAAGCCGTTAGTAATTTCTGAATCCGTCGTTTCACTATCAGCGAAAGCAGCGATGAGTCTATTCTGGATTGTCTTACGTTTATCGTTGGTGAATTTACCAGCATATCCGAAATCTGAAAAAGAATATTAGAATTTATTGTGCTTGTTCATTGCTTGGGTTACCAGCGTGTGCTTTCACCTAGGCCACTGCGGCGGCTTAGCCAAATTGACCATTATTTCTGGGCAGAAATTGGATCTGCCTGCCTTTTATTCTTATATAAAATTAAATATTAATGAATTCCTCCTCAGCGAATGGGAAAAATACTGGACTAATCATGAAACAAGTTCAGTTATAAGGTTGATGGCATATGTGGACAAAGTGTATAAAACATTTTGAATTATAAATAAAATTCTAATATATTTTCTTAGTAGGCATTTTCCATTTCCTGGATATATACATTAATTTTATTTTTTAAACTCCCCAAATTACAGTGGGTGTTGCTGATAATTATACCTTTTTCTGCACACTCACTAAATACTTTCACGTAAATAAACCAGCAGAAGCTAATAGGATTGCATGGTTTAATAATTTGATAAATAATAAAATAGCTATTAGAAAATTGACGGAGGCCTTTTTAATTAGCAATTCCGCTTGTGGATTTCTTAAGGACGAAAATCAACATTTTATTTCTTTCCTTTTCTAGGGGCGTTTTCAGAAAGACAAACATAGCTTGTATTTCCTTTTGTTTTACTTTATGACTTCGTTTTCTTATACTCTCAGACACGGCCTTGGCCAGCGAAGGATGGGAGCTTTTGCATCGTTTACTAACACTCAAGGCTTTTATTTTATATACAGACATGTTTTTTTAACTTTTTGCCAACTTTTACACTTCTGATTTTCAAAATTTCTAGATTTTAAACTTAAATTATTAATTTTAAATTTTTTGGAATTTCAACCTGTTTTGTTTTGCTCGCTATTTTTATCCTTATTAAATTTTGACTCTTGGGCTGGTTCCCTGTGGGGTCCTGTTTTAACTATTGAGTATTTTTTTAATGGTTTTAACAGATTTTATCTTCCTTTGTCCTTTATAGTATTTTATTTTTCTTATCTTGACAACCTATTATCTAGTTGTGACTTATTTTTAACTTGAAGTTTGGCTCTTAGACACTTTTAAGAAATCTTTACTTGCTCTTTTTTGACAACCAGATCTGATGAGAATTTTCATTTTTGAATGTAAATCCATTCAAGTCGATCCGTTGTGTATAAGATGGTTGGGATATAGAATGGATATTCGTTTATTCCGTTTTATGTGTTTGTTTAAATCCATATTATGTCCTTCTGTATACATGATGTGTTTTTATTATTTGGCGTTTAGACTTTTGGAGTTCGTCGGACAAGGGCTACTGTGGTATGGGTGAGCTTCACTACTCTGGGTAGTTGAGAAGGTTAGGACCCATGGGGTTCATAAGTCCTAGGAAGTATTTGGGCCTTGATTTTGTATTACAATTCTTATTCCTAATTATATTATTTTTTAAATTAAGAACTAATCTTGATTGTTTTTATGTGTTTCATTTCCTTCAGAATAATCTTTTAAATTTATTTTAACTTTTAAAATCAGGTGCTGTGTATTATGCAATTGTGAATTATTATGTGAATTTTAAAATTTTGTTTTAATTTAATCTTGAGGAAGTTAGATTAAGTTATTAATTGATTTATTAATGCTTGTAATATTATTTTTTCAACTCAGCTGATTTGTATTGTTCTCTTCTCACCGGCCCATGTTCGGCCTCACGCCCTTTAGGGTAAGCCTGGTTGGTGTCAGTCTCTATCTTTATTTATCTATTGCGCTTATTACCATGTCGAATTTTTTTGACCCTGCGTTATTCGACTATTGTGAGACAGTGCTTCGATCTGTAGAAACCACATCCATAGATGGGACTTCCAAAAGGGCGAAATTTCGACGAGCATTTTGGATACTGTATCTATCATTCTTTTATCATTTCTTCTTTAGAGTTGAAATCAACCAAATTTTTTGACAGCATTATCACGTCCTTCAGATCACCAAACTGAAGTATAGGTTAAGAATGCAAAACTATATTCTCTTTTCAAAATTACTAATTTTTATTTACAAAAGTATATTTTCTTCCAATTGACGGTTAAAAGAGGCAAATTTCTGAATTAAAAGTAAAAGTTAATTCACTAAATTAATTCTGCGTTAATCTGTGATTATAACTTTCATCTTCTTCTTATTTTCAGTTGAGTTGCATGCACTCGCATCAGTATCATATTCTTTCATTCATTACACGACTTTCTGTGTAAGAACAGGTGCTAATATTATTTTGGTTTTTCGTATGATTAATGATTAAGGAATAAAAGCACTCTATAATTTAGTGACATTGAATCTCTGAAAGTACAGCTCATAGAGAAAAACTTCTTTCATATTTAAAACCATGACAACCTAATATAATGAAAATCAGTAAAAAAATTCAGCCACCGAACAGTTTTTTTTATCGGCATGTGTTATCAATGATCTGCTTTCATTTTCTTATCTGAAATACTTGCTTAGTGTTATTTTAAACGAAAAGGTAATGGCAAAACAAACTCATATCTAGAAATCAAGAACATTTGAGAAATGCACTAGAACAGATGAAATAGAATTGCACAGATCTTGATTGGAAAAGCAAGCTTGTCTCCCAAACTGTACTAAGCTACTGGGTTGAGCAGAAAGTACCTGAGAGACAGAGCTGTTTGAGGAGTGCCTGAAAGGAATCGTTGGTGTGATACAGTGCAGTTTAAATACAGCATGTAAGCATCTGAGATTGACATGATGGTTTAGCACCAACATGGATGATTTTTTAAGTGGAAAAATAAACTATTTGTTACAATGCATCCAGGCGCAGATGACAGTCTCCCAGGAGCTGAGAATAGCGTGGAGTGTCATCTGTCCATGTCTAGTCTATTACAGCGATTTTAACAGCATGGAGACGTAAAAATACAATTCTGAAAATCTCGAGGTCGTGAAAATGATGAAAATGATTGTGGCTTTCAATGCCACAAGACGGCCGAAATTTGGCTGTAACTATAAAATTAAAAATGCAAATTACAGCAACTGACCTGTTTTACAGCTAGAGGTATTCCTCTGTTTGAGGGGAACCTTATACAGACGGTTAGGAGAGCGTGATGTGCATCCTGACTGGCCTGTCAAATGTGTCTCACTGCCGGCAGCACAAAGCTATTAATAATTTAGAAGGAAAAATGACCTTTAACCTCTCGCTTATCCTTTTACATATAATGATGGAAGACTAAAGAATATATTTGCAAAACAGTACTTTTTGAAGCTATTCAAGAGAGATTCGTACCCAATAATGAATCTATTTATATTAAATTTACAGCCAATAATAAAAATAATAAAATTGAAAAAATCCCTTCAAATTGGATTTAGATTTAAATACTTGAATTTAATTGCTTAAGAATTTCAGAGAAAGGTGATTTCTATTTATGAATAATTTTCCTTCTCATTTTATTTATATATATATATTTATAGTTTTCAACATTATCGTATTCCTAATTTCATATTTTATGTGTTCTATCATGAAAAAAGGTTAGATTTTAATAAACTTTTCTTCTAATATTAATGACAATAATTTTTGTGGAATTCGAAAGAGCTTAATTTCTGCTGATTTTATATCAAAAACATCTGAAATATGCTTTAAAGTAGGATGTTTCGAAGAGTGCAAGTACATAATGTGGCACTTTTCAGAGCCGCGTTCCTTTGCGCCACTCTTAACGTAGACACGAGCTTTAATTTAAGATAAATTGCAATGTCTCTGTGGAATTTCAATACTTCGTTTTAAAAACTACACTCAATATCGAGAAAAGGCCCAATTAAAATGTGTAGTCACCAATTTAACATAAAATGACACTCCGCGTTAGCTGATAACCTAATTATAAATCTTGAACTTAAAAGGATATAACACACAGAACGAGTAAATTTCTCCTATTAATAGATATATTTTGCTCCCGTTTATTTATTTTATTATATATTTTTTTTCTTTTTTTCTTTCTTCCAACCCACTAGGTTAAAGTCAAGTGATGATAAACAGCACAATGACATAAATATTAGTTTTTTATGTAATTACATTTAGGCTCACTACAGTTGCTAAGTCACTAACCACCCATTTTTAGTTGAAGCGGAAGATGAAAGGCTCTTGAGACTAAATGCTTCCAAAGACAGCCCTCTCCTCCCTCCCTCCAACATTGAAATTTCCTTAAACTTCGAGCACTTGAAATTAGGCACTTTGAGAGCACTTACTGTAATTATCTGTGGAGGCGAGTCGGTGGGAGGTGGTCGCCCTCTAATTTTTGATGAAAATTTAAATTTTTATTTACTTTTAGCTGCCTGAAACAAGGAATTATAAAAAAAGCAATAAAATCGAGGAAAGCTGGCTAATTTTGTAACTAGATTTTAAATTTATTGTTTACCAACTATACTCCCGCTTACTTTAAAGTGTCTATAAATCCCCCCACTCTTTTTCGTCTACTGGCATAAAATAATTCAGATAAAAAATATCCTGCTATATTGCATAGAAACTGCTAACGAAAATATTAATTACATTAATTATTCTTCATTAATCTCACAATATCACACTTACTCAGTGGCGTCTTTATAAAGGAGATGATTCTTTGAATATTCATTTCAATATACAAAAAGAAGTAATCCTATATTTAATCTCTCACTCTCTACGCTTTTGTACTTCATTTCCTATTTTTCTTTGTCTGTCATAGTTTTGGAATTAAAATCTCTGACTTCCAAGACTCGAACAAGGGACTCAGCAGCCGATCTCAGGCAAAGAATCGCAGCCGCTTTAGTATAGGTTACTTCCCCTTCTCTCGCTTCCTGATTTTAAACGTAATTTCTGTGTTCATAGATATCTAAATGCGCACTCTGCTTTAAGCGACTGACGATGCACAAAGTGCATGAAAACATTTTTTTTTTCTTTTACAGTTAGTCTGTGCTCAACCAGACCAGGCAGCCTTGTGTTCCAGAGGAGGAGACTGTATTGTAAGAGATACTTTTTTAATTGAATTATAGATAATTGATAAATACGAGGGTAAATGAATAAGTAGGTAACAAAAGCCAATAAGAAAATTGGAAACAAAGATATTTACTAGAAAAACATGTTTATTTCTCTTCATAACCACTATTTACATTGATACATTTATTCCAACTCTTTATCAGTTTTCCAATGCCTGCTACATAAAAGTCTTTCGACTGCTGTCTCCCTCTCTTATGAACCTCTCGTTTCGCGTCTGCATCAGTTACGAAATGTTTGCCGCCAGATGCAATTTAAGAGAATAAGGGAGAGGGAGCATCCGTCAGGTGGCGCATATACAGAAGAAATAACAACCAAATATTTACAAACTTTTCAATATGATTTTGAAAATCCATTTAAAATGATGTTTTTGAAATTTACATCTGTTGCATTAAATATATTCAGCGATATATTTTTTCGTCTTCTGCGGACCTTACCGCCTCTTGCCGTTGCACTTCTTGGCATTGAAACCAATTTAAGAACATCTCTGCATTTCAGCGCCCCTTCAAGCCTATTCGCTGACAAAAGCGCTAACAAAGAAGTTCCATTGGGCATTTCACGCGATTTCAAGAAATTACATGCAGTACTTTTGTAGGTGTTCATCTTGCGTTATTCATTAAGTTGTGTAATTTTGAATTAAAAATTTAATGCTGTTCAAAGATTATAAAGATTGTATTAAGGGATTATATGTTTCAAAGATAAATTATTGTATATGAAATTGAAAATTAAATGTTAACTTTTTGGAGAGGGGTTGCAGAATACACTTTGGTCTTGGGCGAAGAATATGTTTTGGCCTAGGGCGTTGAAATGCGTAAATCCGGCCCTGAAGCGAACCAAAAATTAACATTAACGCCTCTGTATACTCCCGAGCTCAGAACAAAAAGGATTCCCTGTCAGTTTAATGGGATATGTGGAAGGAATTGCATGGCATGGTCCTGTTGCCGTTAAGTCGTCCTATCCTCCGCGCCAAGAATTCATTTAAAACGGAGCAAAGGGGCTTTCTTGGATGAATGTATTTGAACACATGCTGGCCTTTAGGGATATCCATTGAATTTTTAATCCAAAGGGTAAAATTGAAAGTTTGAAACATACTTGAATAATGATTAGTCATGTTATGAGAAACAACACATTACAAAACACTTAATATGAAAGTGGAACGAAAAAATGGTAGCTTAACATTGGAAAGGAAAATAGATAATTAACAAAACAATTCTCGGTTATATAAAAGGAAGAAATAAATAAAACATAAGGAAGGCGCAGTTCGGGTCCACCCCGTAGATTTTTCGGGAAAAACTCCTTATAAACTCATAAAACAAGTGTTTCGTATTAATATGTTATTTAATTATCAATCTCTTTAATACAATATTTACACAGAGTAGTATAATGGTTACAGAATAGATAAATCACAAGTTTATCGCATGTAGCAATGGTCTGTGGTAGCTTGTGATTTATCTATTCTGATACCATTATACTATTCTGCGCAAATATTGTATTAAAGAGATTGGTAATTAAATTAAATATTAATACGAAATATTTGTTTTATTATTTTATTCTGACGTTTTCACGAAAACTCTACGGCACGGACTCGAACTGCGCCTTTTTTATGTTTTATTTCGAGTAGCTCTTGATGGCGCCATTTGTTGAGAGTATATATAACTACTTTTCACGTATGCGCAGTAAAAGATTATTCACTACAAATGCTCATATTTCCCGTAATATTCAAATTTTTGAATTCAAATTTTAATACAATGTTTCATTTATGTTTTCTGTAAGTTTCGTACAATTTGGATTAAAACTCTAATCTGTATGTAATAAAAAAATTTTCTATTAAATACCGAATTTTACTTATATTATATTGATAAATATTTTTATTGTCTCACTTTTGGTCCTAGTAATGCTCCTCAAGCTCTTTAAAATGACAGTAGAATCAACCTCCTAACTAAACGCGTTTCCCCGTTACTCTTATTTATACCCTTACATAAAGTTAACTCATATCAATCAAGCGCATGCACATGTACTGGTACAATAACGTCACAGGCAAAACATATACTATGCGGAAAACTTTGACAGGTATGATCTATCCGTTGCGGGGTCAACCATTCTTTTCGCATAATTAGTCTCGTAGATATTAGCGATTCAAATTTGACGGTATTTTGTAACACAAGAAAGTTCGACCGACTATTAATGTAACGAGCGGAAAGACATTTTCACGTCGAAAACATTGTTGCTTTACAAACTGCACCATCTATCTCAATTTTTGACTATCTTAGATATTAAGAAAATTCAGAAATATTCGTTATTGGTTGCGAAAAATTGAGTATTTCCTTCCTCATTAGTATTTCAAAAAAATGAGATAGGTGGTGTTGCTTGTTAAGCGACGACATACTCCTGGGAGAAAAGCATACAGAAACCTATGTACAAAAATGTACAGTGGAAGAACAAAAAAAGATGAATAATATAATAACAAGACTAAAACAAAAAAATATGCATGAGAATTTGAGTTAAAAGTTACATGGTGAATATAATGAATTGAAAAGAGAGCTAAATTTAAAGACTACGCATAACTTGTATATGAGGCAATTTGAGGAGTCAAATGAGACTGCAAAAAGTCCGTTCAAACTGTTTTGATTGTTAGGGGAGGAGAGTCTATTGATTTTGAAGATTGTAATCGTTTGAGACATTCAAAACTTTAAAGTTAATTAGATGGGAAGAAAATGTCTTAGTTTTCAGAGATAAAATTTATCAGTCTCATCATTTTAATTCTTGATAATGGGTTGGTTGGACTTTTTTCCACCTGAGTTGTTCAAGGTCTTTTGAGGGTTTCGTAAGAGGAAATGAGCTTGTAATGTGGCAGATTTTTGCGAAGTGCAGAGGGCTTCCCAACTCGCCACAACCACAGCAATCAGTTGTTCTGATGATAAATATCTTAAGGTAAGTTAAGAATAACCATGTCCCGTTGCAAACAATGATTTTTGGTCTTTGCCAGGTAGCTGGAAAAGACTTGACCTTCGGAAGGATGAGGTGGACGCTCCTTCCAGTATTGAAGTTTTCCCATTAATTCTGCCAGAGTTACGAAGGATTGCATGAAGTTTCTTTTTAAGGAAGCTCTTGGGTACCGGATATTTAGTTTGGATCCCTTCCAAGGTAGTTAGCTATCTTTGCGAGAAGATCCGCTGCTTCGTTGCCCTCATGAACCTCATGCGCTTTATTCCAGCCGATTTTATTATTTGGAGAGTTGAAAAGGATTTTTTGAATATCCTGAGCTAGTTGAATATTGGTTTTTAAAGAGGAGATGGAGTGGAGGCTGGATACACTATAGGTCCAGATTTTAATGGGTTGGATGGATTGATTAGCTCAGGTGCAGACTTCCTTGAAGGCAATTAGTCCAGCTTGAAATACTTAGTTGTGAGGCCAAAATATTAAAAATTTGGAGCTAGCTCTGAGCTGTAATTCGTATGTTGAAGAAGTTTCCACGGACATTCGTCAATTTTCTCCTAGTTTAATCAAGCTGTATGAGGCCCTGCATTGTCGTGATGGAAAAAAATTCCACAAATCAATATGCTTTCTCCCCGAAGTATCGATACAATTTTACAGTAGACCGTTTGACGGGAAAAACATTTCACATTTTCCTTGTGAATATCCTTTGCCGGAAGTCCTTTCGCCAACAAGAAACGCACAACACTTCGCTGCTCTTCTAGCGTACACTCCTCGAGAACAGTCGCCATTTTAAAACGCAGCTGCGCCTACGTAAAACTGTTATATCATAAATTAGAAGTGAGCATCATACAGTTTAATTGTGCCTCCACCTTTTGACATATTTGGATGCAGTTTACTACTAATTCACGAGCACTCATATCGGTTTGTAACCTACTTACTGACTTTCCCTCGTAGAAGTGTGGTTTCGTTTGTAATGGACATTGGGGTCAATTCATGATCACATGAGAAACGTTAAGTTATCTGCTCCATTTCAAATTAAGAATCCAATGATTTTCATACCACTGCTGAACTTGAATAGGCGAAATGCAATATTACTAATGTGACCATTCGTCCTTTTTTAGTCCTAAGTAGCCTATCAGGATGTTATCAGGCACAGATTCGGGGTGCCGAAATGCCCGTTTTCAGACAAAGAACAACCAGCGATAACAATTTCAAAAAAGGCCTGAAAAATGGTATTTGACTCTATTGAAACGCGAATTGGACTGTATATCTTGTAGAGTGGAGGTGACGGTACATACGCTATACGTTTCACACACAAGTCGGCCAGAAGCCTGCTCGGCCACACTTATTTCTAACTACATGACATCGTAAAAGTGACAGATTGAGACACTCGGAATATTTCAAATGAAATTTATTGGTGTAAATCGTTCAAACACTTTCACACTAATAATTTAATCCATAGGAAGTTTCATATAATTGTTTGATATATTCTATGTCTACCTGGCACCTATGCATCCGTAGAAAGGGTTTTTCTCTTATGAATAAATTGTGGACGCTATAAAAATACAATCGCAAATCACAATTCTCAAATAAATGCCAACATTTAGAAAAAATAACCTTTCTTAACGCCCGTAACTTTCTCTAAACCAAGCAGCTGTCCCAGAAACTGTTATGTATGAGTTACATGAAATTTATTTGCTAATTTATGTATTTAGAGACCTCCTGTCGTTTCCCTATTTTTTAATTAAAATTATAAAAATGCAAAATATTCCGCTTTTTTTCGTTTCAGGACTGTGTTTTCCTTTACCTGGAAGAAACTTTTCCGGACGATGACTGCAAAATTGACTGATGAATGTGAATTCAAAGCATATTGCACCTTTTTTCATTGAAATAAATAAAAAAATAACTATTTTTGAATTAATCTTTAAATCTATGTAAAATCGTTAATAATTTTAAATTTAAATTTTTTATATTTACATCAAACAAGATTATGGGGAATTGTTCCCATCTGCAAAGATCTGTGTTTAACTATAACCCCAAATGCCGTTTTGGGTGTTGTTTTTGTAAGAATGACTGGACTGTCAGATGGACTGCAGTCGGGATTATCTTCTTCATAATCGAATAAATATTTGCTTAAAATTCAACCGAATGAGTTTTATTCGACATACAGTTCATTAAATTAACATGTTGGTTGATTTCGGTTTATAGCGCAAGAACCACATTTGACTATACAGCTCCAAACATACGGTTTGAACTAAATTAATAGGACGCAACAAAAAAGTTTATGATATGAAAATAATAGCTTTGTGTGTTTCTTTAATAGATTTGTTAAAACATTACTTCGACATGAAACTTATTTTAAGGATGAGACATATTAGAGATTTTCAATCTTATTCACAAGAACTCATTTCACATCAAATCACTGCAAACTATCTTCATTTTTATTTCTCTGTAATATGAATTTCCACTGGCTTACTTTTTTATCCACTAACGTAGTAAAATTTTCATATGAGAGGAAAGCTGAGATAGAGAAACGTCGGAATCCGGAAGATTGTGTGCATTTCTATAAATTTTTCGAGATATTTACAGGAAACAGCAAATTCGCATGAGCAAATGGTAACGCCCAAACACGCGTACTTTTTGAGGGACAGAATGTTATCATTTCGTGAAACACGAGCTTCACCAGACATTATAAAATCGCGGTTGGATGAATATTATTTTTAATTTTCAGATTAGACGATTTAATTTTAAAAGTTTTTTTTTTTCAAAAAATGAAAAAAAATTAATTAGTTGATATAAAATTTATAGTTTGAGGTAGAATTTCTTATTAGAATAAAGAATAAATATATTGTTTAATTTCGATTTTTAAGTTGGTGCAAGTTTTGCAAAATATACATATTTATGAATTTTTTAAAAATAAAATTTGAACACCAGTCAAATAATTTGAATATTTGAGAGTTTATTTGAAAGTTAAAATATATAAAGAAGATGAACATTGCCTATTTATAAATGACAGTCAAAATTGTTTACAAATTTTTGTCTCTCATTTTGTAAATTAGTTTTGACAAAGACTTACGTCTCTCTATAGTGGTCTAATGCTGAATTGGGAAAGGAAAAAATTATGACGCTTTTCATGGTACTTTTAAATGCTTATAGTTCAGCAATCAAATATTATAGAGAGTTGGTTTTAGCTTCAGTTAACAGAGAAGGGTGGACAAAGAAGATTAGAAAAAGAATTTTAGAATTTGGAATTACGGTTTAGTCACAGTCGAGCTGAAAATCACTGAAAATTTTGATGACGTCACCGGGAAGGATGCGCGCACACACAGACTAAGGTAATCAGTCATCAATTTGATGTTCACGCGAAATATTACTCAATAATTGTTGAATTATGTCGAATTTCGTGGTAAAGTTAAACGCTTATAGCTCCGCAACGAAATAACATGCAGTTGGTTTTAGTTTCGTTAAACAGAGAAAGGTAGACATTAAATATTGCAAACAAAATTTTGGAATTTGTATTTACGGTTTAGTCACAGCCGAGTTGCAAAGTCTGTGAAAATCAGGACGAGTTTTACATGGATAAAGTCACATAGTCACACTAGACTAAGAGCCACTATAGATTATAGAGTTAATAGACACATAGAGCTATTTTCGTCACAGAAAGTCACAGTTGAGTAAGATAAGTAAGTCTACGGCCCTCAATCACTGCGGCCGTTTCGTAGAGACATCTTCCCGTCGATTTTTTTTATCTTACTCTTTCAACGAAAAAAATAATCTCAAAAATAACACACTTTCATTTCAATGCTATTTAAATACCTTATTTCATCACAGCAAATTTTTGTTTATTTTTATGCTCTTCAAAATTTAAGAGGGTTGATTTTTATAGAACGAATGTTTTGTTCTAACATCTGAGGATTTAATTAACGATTGTTAATTTATGGTTCGAGTAACAAATTGTGAAGCCATATAAAATTATAGCATAATTGACCATCATTGTTCTTATTCAAATTAGACAATAAATCACTTGTTTTATCGCATGACATTATTTCACGCAAAAAAAATAAATAAAATATATTTAAGAAAGGCAAATGCTATAGACTTAACACAAAACTGTGTTTTTAAAAAAACAGGCAGTACAGGGAGAGTAGCTGAATTCGGACCGGTCGCTAGGTTGAACAGGTATCATAACTTCAATTTCATTGAATAATTGGTCATAAAATTCTGAAAAAACGTTGTTATGATGTAAATGGGATGTAAGAAATCATTTTTAAGGGAAAGGGCTACGTGGTTGCAGTTAGAGAACACGTGTTTAGATTTAGGCATAATCGATTAATTAATAAAACACAAAAGGCCCTTATACTCTTTTAAAGTGACTAGGGAAATATGTTATTATATCTTCAGATAGAAAATTTGTTTGGCTAATCTTCAATATAACATCTTTATTAAAATAGTTTGAAAATAAGTTTACATGAATTTTTGTTGTTGTTTTTGTCCAGAAGTTGACTAGAATGGATCAAAAACAGTTGCCTAAATTCGAATGTTTAAATCAATGAGATTTCTTATCTTAGCTCTCTCACTTCGAGCAAGGCTGTCCGGGGCGGTCTAGAAATTTCGCCTTAACATCGACCGAAACTCGTCTGAGGTGGTTGGCTTCTTTTTAGGGGAGATCAGATTCTGATATTATTTCGGAGATATGCTCGGTGGGGTCCAATTTTCCTTGCCCATCAGAGCCCATTTCCTTGTGCCCTAAGGGAAGGTTCTGGCACGTGTTGGGGTAAATGAACATCCCGATTGGGAAACTCCAATTCATGTCGCTGCCTCCCTAAAACTCCCCGTCTTAAAGGAGCTAGAAGAAACAAAGGGAGAAGAGGAAGCGATTCAGTGCATAAAATATCATACTTGGGTTTATGCACTGTAGGGTGTCTCAAAAAATTTAAAAAACACCTTGCTCCCCAGTGCTTTCCAAATTTCTTTTTGTCCTAATGGAAAGTATATAAAGTTTCAGTCCTCTAAGTTAACATAACATAACGCCGCCTGCACCCCCGGTACCTATAACCTAGATTATTACACCAGTTTGATTGGGTGCAGGGCGGATTAGGCAAACAACTCCCCCCACGGGGCCCACGGCTCCCCATACCAGACACCGCCCCCCGAACAACTTCATTCAGTAAACAAACCATGCAAAATATTTACAAACAGTGAGACTGACCGTACACAAAATGGCCATTGTTACCACAAACCTTGAATTTTTTGATATGCTAAGTTTATACTTATGTTACATTTGTTACAAGACAATGCTAACATGTTTGAAACTACTAAAGAACAAACCATTCAAAAACTGTATACAATGTTTTCCAAAAGCATGAAATATAGTTCTAATATCTAAAATAACAAAATTCCTTTATAAGGAATAGAAATAGAGTTGATGTTTATCTAGTTTAAATTTTTTACCCAAACCTGGAGTTACTGGATATGTTTCCATTACAATATACTTTTTACCATAAAAAAAAAAAAAAAAAATTTTAAAACATGAAAACGACTTAACTGCACCCTTAATGCTCCGATTATATACACAGTTCTAAGTAATAAGGCCGAAATTCTAACAATTAATAAGTTTTATGCTACCCGATACAAACAATATTTAAGAACTGAAATTCTAAAACAGGGACGCACCCTTACTCTTCTTTTTAAATTCACTCAAACTGTACTTCAGAGTTAAAAGACACATTGTGCTCCAAGAATTAAGGCATTGACTGATATAGTACTAGGATAAATAATTATTCATGATTTGAGTACCTTTTACAATTTGGAAGAAATTAATTAACCTGATGCAGATGCAATTCCTTGTTACCAGACAATACTTTTCTAATAGGAAAAACCCAGACACTTTTGGCTTAACAGACAAACTGGGTACCTAGTTTGGATCAATGAGTTTCAATGAGTTTAGCATGTTATTATATCCCTGTTGATTATTTACAAGAATAAACACTCATGTTTTCTCTAAGTTAACAGCAGGATCTGCGTGTAAAGCACTGAAGTTTGAAAAAAAATCTTAAAATGATATATTTTTAAAATTTAAAGGAAAAAAATATATGGTCACTAATGTGTTAAAACTCATTAACATTTGTTCCTATGGACATATTTAGTTAGAATATAAACACAAATATATATTAACTGTACCCTTAGCCACTTGGGAAAAAAAGCATAAAATGGTTAAATCCTGCAATAATTCTGCGTTGTTGCTTTTTGGGAACACCATACGACAATTACTGTATATTCACAATAACAGCGTAAAAATTTATTAAAATGTTAAAGAACGATTTAAAAATGAATGCAGTGATAACTTAAAATCTACAATTTTATTTAACAATTTAAAACATACCATTAAGAAACAGATAAAATACTCACAGTAGTTAATTGTTCAAACAACTTGTAAAAATTCCAATCACTGTCAAATAATCTCATGTCATCCTCAGATGGTAAGAAAATGTAAATAAATTTTGGTTCAAACTATAGAACCCAGCATTAAACATATTCAGTAAAAGTTTTCTGTAAAAATATTCAATAGTTCTGCAGATATTGTGTGCGCGATATGAAAAAAACACACAAATTTTGAAATAAAGAGATTTAATGATATTTTTTACTGTAACTTAAAATATTTTATATTCCAGCACTTTTAAAGGGGTTTAGTTTTTTCACATATACAAGCAGAAATATTTAAGTAATTGAAGGAAATTGGGAGATATATTAGTGCAAAAAATATAACTCTCGAATAACACAATTTTATTGATTATGCAGTTATTAAAACGCATGTATGGCTTAAAAAATTTAAGTGAAAAATAACCAAATTGTAAAATGCTTCTGGTTTGTATGTTGAGCCCTCCTTTTTAGAAATTGTTTTTATCTATAAATGTTTTGGCAGTTCCCTTTGAAACTGCGTGTTCATATTTGCACCATAATATTTCACCAGCTGGGCAGAATATATGTAGAGATTTGTCATAAGTTGAACATTATGAAAAAATATTGCCCTTATGGCATTCCTCTGACAGAATTTGAGTTTTGTCAAATAGCATTGACAAAGTAAATAGATTAAGCTGTTGATGTTGTTATAAGTTAGCTGCCCTTTTCACTGGGTCAAAAATTTGGAGTTTCTCTTTGACACTTGCTTTAAAAGAACTACAAGTGCTTAAGTTTACTGCAGATGATAGAAGAACTAAAATTGGAAAACACACTCACTTTTCACCCCAATATTTGTCAAAACACACTTCGCAGCATAGATTGTTTTCCAGAAATGAAAACAAAACTGTTTTATCACAGGTTATATTTCTTCAAATGTGCAGGTAAAAGGCATAGATGAGGATTCTAAACTAATTTTTTACCACTTGTCCGGAAAAGTTCTATATTAGATGGCACATCTGGATTTGAAGACAACGTTAATTCATCCAAATTATCACCCTCAGAATTCCCAGAGTATGTTCCATATTCTAAAACAGTCTCAGCAGTTTTATGGATTGTTGATTTCCATCAAAGTGTCCCTTTTTCGGCCGCTGGCCAGACTTTATTTATAGTACTTGAATGGAATTCATTTTAAAATAATCCTTTAGTACTATTGAAGTTAACAGTTTACGTTGAAAACCCATTTTCGACCAAAAATCACAATTTTTTAATGTCTTATCTGAAAGCCTATTCTTTTAAGTTTTCAAAACAGCTTTTATTTTGCATCTCTCGTGATCAGAAGTCAAATTAGAGACATTTTAGTAGAACAAAACAGATGAAAATGGAATAGTAAACAATACGATAAAGAAGCATTTTTCATTGTTTTTGCTTAAAATATTTTACTGTTATTTTACTGAATTTTTATTGTTTATTTTTGTTTTGTACTATTCTCCGAAAACCAGATAATATTTTGGAAGATTTTAAGAGTGAATATCTTTGTTTTCTTGATTTTTCATTAATGATTAAATTTTACTTCTAACCAATATTAATCACTAAAAGTATCTCCAGATCATCTAGCATGCATACAAAAGTTAATTGACTGAAACAAATATTCAAATCTGTCGACTGCGGCTTATTGGTAGTTAACGATAATGACTCATGAGGCTGAAGAAAACGAATAAGAAAAATTTCCAGCAATGAAAATTTTTAAAAATGAACTAAGCTGGCACAAAAAAGGACTAGTCTACAAAAGTGGAGATTATTCTATAAGAATTCTTTTTTCTTCGCATAGCGAAATGAAAACATAAACTTTGTACTCATTTTTCTCGAAATTTGATTTTTTCCAAAATTTTCACTTTTGAAACACTATAACTAAAATTCAATTTAAAATATTATCCTGAAAATTTTGAATACATATTATTTATGATACTTTCTAGGTAATGAACAAAAAGATAATACAAGGATGTTCCTATAAAAAGTTATGTAGCTTTTTAGTTTTGAAAAAGGCCAAAATTCTATAAAATTCATGATTTCACACTTAAACCCTTATAATTTACATGTTTTTGAGACATTGCAAAACTTTTGCTTCAGGACCTACCGAAAAGTTGAGTGATTATATATACTAAAGCTTTTTCATTTTGGCCATTTGTTTCTGAACAAAAGTGTTTGAAAAAGTTAAAAATTAGTGCAAAAAATTCTAAGTTTTTTCTAATTTTTAAAAAAAATATTTCATCAATATACCTTTTTTCTATGATTTATTAAGTTTTAACATAAATGTCATGAAAAATACAAAAATATTGCTTCAAATATCATTATTTGAAAGAAGGCCTCCGAACGTTGTAGGATACCTTAAAACAACAAAAGTGGAAGAAAACAATTCCACACTGATATCTGTCACACAACGCTTGTCACAAGAGCTCAAGAGATTCCTAAAAAAAAGTGGATGGCAATCCTACTGAGTAGTCAGTTTCTACTCAGTGGTTAACCTTCCAGCGTGCGCGCCTGCGCAAATTTTACGACAAATGGGATTTTTCATGCCGTGTTCTCATATTCGGAATCAATACTGTCTAAAGGTCATCGTTATTACTTCATGCGACCCCTCTCTTCAGGATTAAATGGTTTTTTCCAAGTTTCAAGGTGATTTTATACTGTTTTATGCTTCTGTCGTAAAAATTACGACTCACGATCTCTTGTGTAATTTTAAATTTTTTTCACGTCTTAACGTTTCAGTTCGATAATTATATATCCAGTGCGCATTAAAGCGATTTAATATTTCATTTTACATTGTCGAAAATGTTTAACACGTAATAAGCCTGACAATAATCCATCCAGCCGAAGAATTTTCTTCAAAAACCTCAGTCTTATGAAAACACCTCACTACTCGAGCTCAAAACATCTGATCATCGACATATGATATTACCATGCCTTTAATCTAAATTATACATCACAACTTGAAAAAGCAAGTGAACAGCAACCAGCATTGATAAAAATAACTTGTGGTTTGTGTTTGAAAGAAATAAAACGATCATCAAAATCCATGAAATACAGTAGGTGCAATATATAGTATACTTGTAAGCGTCTCTCTCTGGCAAAAGTTCAATGTTTTGAATGCAAAGATAATCATAAGAAACTAAAAAGAAAGTCTTTGTTATACAATCTTAATTGGTAATATACTATTTTTTATTATACGAGTATATTGGTTAATACACTTTTTAGGAAATAACAGTATTAAATCTTATTGCTTTCTCTGATTCCCAAATTTTCTTTCAGAACGAGGTTTTCTTTATTTTTAAATTTTTTATACACACTGTTTTTTTCATCATTATAGCATGTTCTAGTGGAACTCACTGACTGAGACATAATATGATGGGCTGATGCAAATTTCCTCTTTATTGATTTCTCCTTCTATATTTTTAAAGCATTTTTTACAGGTGTATCTGTAAGAATTAATTTTTGTCTTTATTTCCTACCTCTGTTACTTCTTTTCCTTGGCCCTACTTTTTGAAATGGCCTCACATCTTCAGGTGTTTGGAATGCCTTTTTAATGCAAGTGCCACTTGTGCCAGTTATAACAGAAAAATTGGTCATGGGGCAAGTTTACACACTGTGTAAACCTGCCCCATGCACTTTGTGTAAACTTGTCCCATCGCCAATTTTTTATAATAACTCAGCATATAAGCTTAAATCATAATAAAAATAATCAACTAAATAGCATAAAATAACCACAAATGAACAACCTAAGAAGATAATCCATAATAAATTATAATATTCAAATAGTACGACCTCTATTAAAGCCAATAAGTATGGGTAAAAATTTACTCAACTTGTAAAAAATCAGAAAAAGTTGTCTACTTCACGATCCACTTTCAATACTGACTCCAAATTTGTGTGAGTATTAATGGAATCCAAGACACTTCTTCTGAAACGACATGTAGACCTAACCGACCAATGGTATTTGAAATATAAGCCTTGTGTAAACTTGCACCGGTCTCCCCTATATTAAAACAAATGGTGCCATTTTACAGGACACAACGTATACTAAAAGCTTTTATGGATAAATTTTATACATGATCATCTACATACTTAAAATTGCACTAACCTCAAAATTTTTAAATGTTACACCCATTTTTGATGAAATAAATACATTACACAGCACAGAAAACCCCAAGATATCAATTTTGTTTAATATACTATTAATTTTTAGAAAGATATTCGGCATTTTGGGTTCTCAATATGAAAGGGCCGTCTCCAGATTTAAATAGTAAAGCTCGCTGCTTGCGTTTAAATGTCGGTGGTAGAATTTCAACTAATTTCGCACTTTAAGCGCCATCTTAAAAGTTAAGATTAACTTTTTGTTAGAGTAGAGTATTCACACGCTACATTACTAAGTTTCATACCATTTTAAATAGACCTGATTGGTTGTCGTTTTAATGTTTTCTATTCTCTGTTTCACTGTATCATTATGAATCCCCATTGGCTGCCTTTCTGTCCTCTTGAAAATGTATGTATGAAAGTGACTTACATTTTATCCTCACTGAGATTCTGCTTTACATGTGCATGATGTAAATAAAACCTGCTTTATCCAATCCAACGGAATCTGAATCTTTTAGTGCAGTCACTTTCCACGATGAGGTGTTTATAATGTTAACAGCTGAACGTGGTTTTCCCTCTTCCCTGGCCTGTGTTTATACTCCGAGGAATTAAGAGGCAAAGCAGGTCTATCATACTAGGATGTATTGCTAGTGGGTTTTATTTCTTCCTCTCAACCAAGAAGTACGATTAATACCTTTGAACAAAGAATATGCAGTCACTCCTTTCGATGCGACTAATTTTTCTGTTTGGAAAATACGAGTGAAAGTCATTTTTGCTGCAAAAGAACAGGATAGCTTCTTAGAAAAAGAAGCTGATGCTACTAATGATGCTGAACTGTCAAAAAAGGTGCTGTGAACCAAATTTTAACTCAAAAAAGAGTAGCAACTATTCGAAAGAGCATAGAAACTTAAATTCGACAGCATATCGACGAAATTTTAAAGCTAGTTTCGGATTTGCGTGTATCCGGTTCAGAAGAAAGTGACATTGATTCTATTGTTTACATTCTGATGTCTTACTTAAAGAATATGAATCAGTTAAAGTTGCTTTGGAAAATCAACCTAATATAAATTAACTTTAGAATTCGTAAACCAGAGATTAATAGATTCCGAAGCATTAATGAGCGACTCAAAATTTGTAGATAAATCCTCTATTAAATTTCCCGTTGATAATGATAGTTTTGCGGCTCAACACAAGAAACTCGTCTGTAACTTTTGTTCTTAGGAAGGTCACACTTTTAAATTTTGTAGATTAAATGTTTCCAAATGCTTTTCTTGCGGCAAAGCCGGACATCACAAGCGCGATTGCCCCGTGTCCAAAACTGCAGCGGTTTTTGATGCACCACATTCAGCCTATGGAATAACTTCCGCAGAAGGAACTTTATAAGAAGATAATTTCATCAATGACTCAGGGGAAACTTTGCATATGCGTTCAAGAAAAGAATGATTCAGCTCTGTGGAACCAGGATTAGGAATCATAAAGTGTCCACTCAATCTGCTGTTCTTATAATAAAAGGAATAGGAATTATTCGAGACGAAATCTCGAATAATGATAATTTGAAATGAAAAGATGTGCTTTATGTTCCATATTTAAATTGATAGTTGTTATCTGTTCAAAAGATAGACTGCAGGGTTTTGTGTTATCTTCAAGAATGAAGAAGTGTTTCTTGAAAAAGAAAGGAAGTGTTTATTATTCGGTCACCGAAAAAATTGTGGACAATATATCAGTGATTTAAAACCACATTGTGAAGTCGCTCTGAAGTCGGATATTGACGATATGTGGCACAGAAGGTGTGGTCATTCGTGCAACCAAGCCCTTAAACAGTTAGAATTACCTACTATCTCATCTTTCTGTGAAGTTTTCACGTGTTCTAAACAGTGTGCAATACTTCGAAAAAAGATCAAAGGGGAAAAACTAAAAAATAACAAAATATCAAATGACGGCAATTTAATTGCTTAGATTTTAAATACATATTAACTTGTATACGTATTAACATTAACACATTACTCATTATATTATATACACATATTAACTTAATTACTACAATGGAATGTGCTTGGCTTAGCTATGGAAATAAAAATTGACTGTCATATAAATAGGACGCTGAAGGTTAAAGGGTTACAGGAATTGTATGAACAAGAATAATCTTCTAAAATTCTAGGTTAATTTTGCTTGGTTATTGAAACGGGTAATAAAAATGTCGAGTATAGTTTTGTATCAGTTCTCCTCAAAGACCAAGTTTATTACTTCCTTTTAACCCTTTAAGAATGTACACTGAATTTATCTCTCTCAATTTAGTTTGTACTTTCACTGTCAGGAAGCTTTTTATGTATTTTTTATGATTAGAAATAAAATTCATCATAGCTTCAGTCAATAGCTGTAATGTCTTCTATATATCTTTTCTGACATTGTGTGCATAAAAATTTTAAAAACCTAAATACAGAAAAACTTTATATTCACAAATAAACGCTTATGGGAGTTGGACGCATTCTCTGTTAGTTTCAGAGATACACATTGGTGATGTAAAAGGAAATGCGAACTAAAGCAGTTCTGTAGTAATTATGAAACGCAACTTCGTCTATTAAGAAAGATAACACTGGATACCAAGAAGGCCTGGACCTCTTTCAACAGACAGCATTTCTAATCTAGGTTCTATACTATAAAATTATCCTAGCGTTTTTTCCTTAAAATCGATAAATACGAACTACTACACCTATATAAACATTATATACCTATACTAAACATTCGTCTAAAATACCAAGAAGACGTCAGAGATTGCTTACCAAAACACTTCCAAAAATTGTCAAAATTAAATAATATCAAACAGTATTGATAATTTAAATTAAAAAGCATATTTTCTGAGCATTTTCTTCACTACGCTTTGATAGAAAGAATTAATAATTTTCCCGAAGTTCATTAATTCGATGCTGAATCTTTGAATAAGAGATTTAATTACAACAGTATTTTAAAAAGAAACTTGTTTAATGAAATAAGAAGTAAAGCTTTTTAGTCTGAATTATTGATTTTATTTTGGTCTTTAACAAATAATGCATTTTATAAATAACTATAAGAAGTACCCAGTGTTGATCAGTATGCAAATATTTTGAAGTCTATGAACTTCTAACAACTTAAACTTCTATAAACAGTATTTCCCAACAGCATCTTTCGTTCACTTTCGATCGTCCTCTCACATGTCGCCTGACCCCGCGGCCGAAGAATATACAGCGTTCCATAGACATAATTTTAACCAACGACCGCAGCTCTACCTTGTCCTGTGAGAAAATTAACCTGAATTTATAAATTTCATTTTTCATAAAGATAGAGATCCACACAGATGACAATGGAGATAATTTAAATTTTAACTTGACATTTATTATGACACAACATGGTTACTAAATGTAACCATAAAATAGGACAGATAATAAAACAATACTTAGCATATGGAACTAAACATGAATGTTCCATATCTCATAACGGGTTGCGAGACACTCACATCCTGACATCTTCTCGGAAAGAAAAAATACTAGTATTACCTTTATATATGTGTGGCGATTAAGAAAAATACATCTTCTTCACTGACATGCTAATTCGGATCAATCAGTGATTCGAATCAGCATATCATTTCAGTTAGAGTCGATGATAATCCTGACCAACTAGAACAAGCAAGATTTTAAAATTGTCATTTTGCTGATGCTGCCGATAAAAAGAAGCGAGATTTAATTTATTCCCAACACCTTGCGCTTGGAGAGGTATATGCTCGGCAGGAAAAGCAACTTCCAGATGTCGCGCTCATGTCCATTCTATTCAGGCTTCTAGATCGTTTTCCTAGCGCTTTTTACTTTCATAGAAAACATTTAGTAGGCTTTTTAAGAGTTGCTCGATTGATTTAAAAAAAATGGAAAGAAATAGAAACAAAAATTCAAAATTTTTTATTAAAGGGTTTTTTATAAATAATGCAGAAAAAAATATATTAATATTTTTCTAATAAGACTTGATTATTTAGAAGAAATATATATTTGTAGGTCTAAATCTGTAAAATAAGTGAAAGAAAGTTTTTTTTTTATTTAATTAAGGGTTTAAAGTTTGGCAAATCAAATGGATTAAAATGAAATCAAAATTTGTTAAAATAACTTTAAAAATAGAATAGCGTTATTTGCAGGTACTATACCTGCAGATAAAACGTTATTTGCAGCTACTGTACCTATGAATAATTCGTTATTTGCGGGTACTGTACCTGCGGATGAAACGTTATTTGCAGGTACAGTTACTAAGAATTATAAGTTATTTGTAAGTACTGTAGCAATGGATAAAACGTTATTTACAGGTATTTTCCATTCTGTTATTTTGCACACTTGTGAATTTTACATGAGAGTAGAATATTTTACTATTTTTAGGGCTTAATTATCAGATAATCAGTAAATTCAATTAAACATTCAATGCGGGTGGCGCCATCTATTAGTGAATTTCAGAACATATCAACACACATTTTCTATTCTATAGTCCTTAATATAAAACGCATTTTGTTTGTAATAATGAATTATTAATTAATGACTAAAATGCAGAAAATAAATGTAATTATATATATATATATATATATATATATAAAATTATACTTTTTTACTTCTACACACTAATAAATGAGTGCTTTTAAAACAGCTTTTAATCTTTTTAATTTAGAACTTATGCATTTATTTGAAGGAAATTGGATTAAAAGATATTTTAAATTTGTCTGATAATAATTTGGGTTTCGAAAAAGGAGTAAAATTAAAGGAAATACTGAATTTCCCAGGCATAACTTTAAAGAACATTATCCGAAAACCAAACTGCCGCAAAAGTTGCAATATCAACATCCGACAGGATTCGAACCCGCGTTCTGCAAAACGTGAAGAAGATGCTCTAACAACCGTACCAGCCAGACTTCTACTTAGAATCGTACGTGGATAGTTAATTTCATATTTTTAACTCTGTTATTTCTTAAAGCTTTAAATGACAGTTAATTCAGCCCTTTTTCCAAAGAAAATTCACATTTTTGTTGAAGTTTCAAAACAATTTACTTTGGTGTTAAAGAAAATTTATAATTTTGACTTTGAATCTCTGTTAACTGCAAGGAGTTTTTAAAATTTCTTGATGATGAATAACTCATGCTTTAGGATATACAGCTATTCATAATTAGAAATTTAATTTTTTTATTAAATAGCTGCAATTTCATCAACAAACGCTTCAAACATATTTTGAAGCATTTACCGAAAATTAAATCAGAATCATGGGAAACCAGATAAGAGAAACCAAAAGCATATCGGGTGTTTCCGCTGAAATAACAAAAAAAAACCTCGCAAAATAACATTAAATTTCATAATCTCAAGTATAAAAAAGAACAATCTTGTAGAAATTAGGGAAAATAAACTCCCTAAGAAAGTCCTACAGAATGATTTTGAATTTAAGAGTACCTGCAAATAATGTTTTATCCGCACGTACAGTACCTGCAAATAACGAATTATTCGTAGGTATAGTACCTGCAAATAACGAATTATTCGTAGGTATAGTACCTGCAAATAACGTTTCATACGCAGGTACAGTACCTGCAAATAATCACTTCCTTAAAAATAAACATTTATAATTACTTCAAATCATTTTTTAACATTTTTCATTTTTGATGAAAATAATTTTCATACAATGACGTTTTCACCAACACTTTGTTCAGAATAAGCAACAAACAGAAATCAGAAGAAAACATAGAATATATGCATAAGTAAATAAAAATCATAACAAAACAGATTTTTAAAAAAGAAACATGTAATTCACACTGAAGAGGATAACTGAAAAATAGCAATTGCATTACAACTAATTTGGAAATAAGTGCTTTACTGAATTGTAGAATGAATTTTGTGCATCGAAATTGGTTCAAGCAAAATCAAGTAAGGAATATTTGCATAGCAGCAGAATATGCAACATTTCTATACAATACACAAAAATTAAAATTCGAATAATTATCATGTACAAGAAATAAATGCTAAGCGTAAAATATACATTCAATTTCAAAAAAATACAATATGGGATGAAGAAATCTATTGTTGAACTTTTAATAATTCTTTTAGGTGCAAACAACTTTTCACAGGATTCATTTTACTTATAAAAAGTCGTCTTGCAAAGAGCCATCTTAACAAAACATTTAAAAAAATACATTCATATCATTATCCTTCATAGTTCTATAATCTGCCGATATTGTTCCTATTGCTCAGAATTGACAGCTTAACTACAGAGGGTGTGAGCAAATTTTTTCGACTATTTCATTTTAATATACGAAAAAAATGGTAACATCAATTACATTTTTGGAAGTATAAATTATGATCTGCTACCAAAAATTTTCTTACCTGCAAAATTGCATTTACGAAGAAATGATGAATGGAAGGCTAGGTTTTCAATCTTTCTGAAGAGATTCTTCTTCAGTCTATTCTTGATCAGTTTGTGAAAGCCATGATTTTTTATATCTAATGACACAATAGGTAATATGATTAATACGAAAGGAAAAAAATTGTCTAAGACTGGCTTCAAATGGAAAAATTGTTCCAAATACGTATCATTACAATGATACGTACCAAATACGTATACATTATAATGCTCAGTGTCAACTGCAAACAAAATTATTAACACTGATTTAAATAATAAAAATCATCGCATTTCTCCATGTTGTATCACTGAACCCAGAACAGGCTGCAGAATCCTTTTTGAAACGAAATTCAGGAGAAAAATGAAAAAAACAAATTAGAAATAGATGAAATATAGGTCAACTTAAACGAATACAAAAGAAAAAAAGATAAATTTTTTATCATGAAGAGGAGAAAAATACTGTAAAACATGGTTCAAAGAATCTGAAGAAGTTTTTCTAAGTGATTTTTGATCGTGGTATGTTTTTCATATAATGGCAAATTAAAAGCAAAGAGCGTGCTACAATGCCATAAATCAGTAGAACTGCATTAAGACAAAACAAGCACACGTTTGTAGATATTGGAAAGCTATCGAAGAGGAATGAGATAAAATACCTCTTTCGATAATACAAAAAGCAATATTGTCACTACAGTTACTATGTAGAAAGAGTGCAAAAAATGAGGATTATCCAACTGAATATTTAAAACACTAAAAAGTTGTGAAAAAAGGCCCTCAAAAATTTGCGAACAACCTCAAGACTCAGCACTCATCGAACTTTCAGTTCTCTGCTGCATTCTTATTTAATGTCTAGCCTCACACTGAGCTGCAGTTTCATTGAGGTATAGCGGATGAAAAACAACTGTGATGTGTGTGTAAAATTTACGACTAAAATAAACCAAAGACTACTTCTACAGAACCATCATAACATACTTGTAGAAAAATTTTACAAACTATAAAACTTGTTAATGTACTTTTTCTAATGTTAATATGTAAACTCTGTTACCACATAAAAATATATAATCAATACATTGAACAATGATGTATACACTGAAAATGTTTGAAACAGTTCAAGTCTTTTAAGAGGGGAAGTCTTTCATAACAAGTTTAATAAAGATCAATTATGGAAGCACAATCAAAATTAAATAGTGTGTAGCAAAATTTAAACCATTTTACTATTACATTCAAAATCAATTCATTAGTAATTGCGTATCTTAATAATGAAATGAAATTGCCATTTGCCATTTATTACTTTATATTTGAACAAGATTTAAATATATATCAAATAAATTGAATTAAAGAAAATATAAAATGAACTATACATAAATGATGGCTATATTTTTGTTTAGATTTTATTGCAATTTTTTAAATTTTGGAGGAAATTTTTTTTAAATTACTTTATTTTTGAAATATTTTTTCATTTGTTGTACAACATTGTTCTGTCATATAAATATAATATTAATTCCCAAAGTTCAGTTTAATGTTCACTGCAAGTCAAAAAAGAATTTTCAACTTCCCTCAAATCTGCTACTAATCTTTTCAAAAGGATATTGTAATGCGTTTTTTGAGTCAGCAGATTCTTTACATGATAAAAAATTATTATTGACAGCTGCTGCGTTCTTGGAATATATTTTATTTTCAGAGTTCACAGTTGATTTTCTGAAGAGATCTCTTTGAAATGTAGCCTGCCACATAAGCGTCACTGTTCAGTTCCAAATCATCCCATTTCTCTTGTGCTTCTGGGAAATCTATGATGGTGGCAGAATCAGCGAAAACAAGCCTAGGCAATCTTTATCTGTTCGTGGGATGATTTGGGTGGATTCAATAATGACGTCAACATCTGGCTCAGAGTTGGAATTTCCACACATAACAAACATCCCTTCAGCTAATAACATCCTTGATGCCACAAACTTCAAATCTTTTTTCACCGAGGAAATAAATCATGGCTCAATATTAATAGCAGCCAAGCTTATACGCAAAGTTTTCTTGGATGGTAAGCAGAAATACTTGCGTACATGTTCATAGGCCTTAGGACTACTTAAATAAAACTGCATAGCTAGATATTTGTCTTGAAGGGAATACCTCCTTTCATTTTTTGCCAGACTGGTCTGCTATATTTGTGATTTAATAACATTATAAATTACAGACTGCACAATTGATTTTACTGACATTCGATACACTAAAGGCTCTGATAATACTGTTGCTGATGCACTATCTCGAATTGAGATAGATGAAATATCACCTACTGTCATTGATTTTAAAGAATTTGCTTCTGCTCAATCGACTGACGAGGAACTACAACAACTTTTAAGTTCCAACAATTCCTCTTTAAAAATTGAAAAACAACATTTCCCTCTTGAGGACATCCATTTTTATTGTGATATGTCTCAAAAACAGCCCCGAACTTTTGTTCCTAAAAACATGCGAGAACTAATTTTCAAAACTCTCCATTTTTTCTCTCACCCAGGTATTTCAGCCTCCATCGATTTAATCGCTAAGCGATTCGTATGGCCAGGCATGCGCAAGGATATAAAATCTATTGTTCGCAGCTGTGTTAAATGCCAACGAGCTAAAGTGACGAGGCATACAAAATCTCCCATTGGCACATTTGCAATACCAGATGCCCGCTTTTCTCACATACACATTGACTTTATAGGTCCTCTCCCTCCTTCTGACGGCAATCAATTCTGTATGACTATCATTGATAGATTTACTAGATGGCCAGAGGTGATTCCAACGCCTGATATGACTGCGGAAACAACTGCTCGTGCCTTGATGCATGGTTGGATTTCCAGGTTCGAATATCCAGCTACAATAACAACTGACCGAGGTACAAACTTCCAATCTAATCTTTTCAGAGAATTAACACACATGTTAGGCTGCAACAAGATTCGCAGTACTTCATACCATCCGCAAGCAAATGGGATTATTGAACGTCTTCATAGACATTTTAAAAGTGCTCTCAAGGCACATAACCACATAAAATGGACCGAAATGCTTCCAGTAGTACTATTAGGTTTGCACTCAGCGCTTAAGGAGGATATTAACGCCACCTGTGCACAACTTGTTTACGGCACTACCTTACGATTACCTTACGATCTTGTGACGAGCGGTTCTATCAACCAAACCATTAACCCTACTTATGTAACCAGTTTAATACAGACAATGAGGTCTTTAAATCCTGTTTCTCCTGCCCTACACGGCATCCCAAAAATTTATATCTACTCCTCATTGAAAATTTTTTCACAGATATTCTTAAGATCCGACAAGGTTAATCCTCCATTAACACCACCTTATACAGGACCCCACTTGGTTATTACCAGAAACGATAAAAACTTCATTATCGACTTAAATGGGAAGCAAAGTACGGTATCCATTGATCGCGTTAAACCTGCTTATCTACTTGCAGACGATACTGATCATTCCGATCAAACTCAATCTCAACCAATTATTGAGGAGCCTACACCTGCTCCACCAAATCCTATTAAACCGTCCACCACTAGATGCGGCCGCAAGGTCAGATTTCCCAAGCATCTAGTTACTGAATATATTGTATAATTATTCTCTATACTTTTGCATATATGTCAATTCCGCATTGTATATAATTGTTTTCATTTATCATCTTCGCATTGTTTTATAATTTGTATATATGTAATCGTCACTTTGTCACAGGGGACATACTCTGTAGCACTCCGCTCCTGTTCACTCACAGAGAGGCGCAAGCGAGTGACGTATCTTGTCACTCAACCAATCGCGTAAGGCGAACTCGCCGACGTATTTCCTGTCTCAGAAAGCACGGTAGAAAACGAATCAGAGTCCCTACCAGCGACAAGGCGCGATGTTGATCGTTGAAGAATAAAGGATATATTTTTTATATAATTTAATCGAGTGATCCTTCTAAAACCTTCTGATGGATTCTTATTAATACATTTATTTTTGGATAAGACAATCGATCCTCGACAATGTAATGAATAGGGTATAGGTCTTGATAGGACTGTTCTTAGTGAGAAGTTTTATAAAAAAAAAAATTGTAGTGCATGAACTTGCAGCCTTTTCAAGCTATATACAAATACATGTAAACTGATTTTTTTCCTTCAGAAGTTGGAATTCTATTGTAATGACATAAATTGTTTATTCCTATTATTGAATGCTCTAATTTACTTTTAAGAAGTGAATAAAAAAATTGAATAGATTTGTGAAGTGATGTACTCTGAATTTTTGTTGTATTTTCTCGGAGGAGAGTGGAGACGGAGCAAAAGTGTAAATATAATGTATAAAAATGCATGATATAATATTTTGAAACTTAATATGTATAATACTCTATATGTTATATAAAGCAAATATAATTGAAAATGTTTTGGGGAATTTCTTCCTGTCAGGTAGCAGCAAAATTTTTCCCGTTTGGGGGGGGGGAAATGTTAGATTGCAAAAAAATGCAACTATATCATTTTTCGGCTTTACCAGTAACTTAAATAATTTAAATTTTCTCCACGAAAGTTTCTTTCCTATCTTGTGGTATCTTTGGCAACTTTTGAATTATCAACGGTAATTTCTACAGTTTTATTGAAAATCTTAATTTTTCATATTTATTTTTCTAATAATCAACTTATTTATTAATTGCTCAATCTTTTAATGCAATTTCTTTTAATGTTTCAAGGTTTGTTAAATTTTAAATTACTTTATTTAACGGAACTATTTACTCGCCATTTTGAACGGCGGATGTTTTTGTATGTAATACGGTTTGAACGTCTCCTGGCTGGAAGTATTCCTTAATCTGATATAGATTGCTTTAACATACGAAATGTAGCGGTTGAACCCTGGAGTCGAGCCCGTTGAATTTTTCCTTCTGTTCTCGGCCTCTCAGACGTGCGGACGAGTTGAATAGATATGCTTTTGAAAGAAGAGATGAAATAAAAATATGACCTAGAATAACGTTTTTGAAACATCAATTTAATGAAGCGAAGGTCTACTGATGCTGATGTGAGTGAATAACGACAACTTAATTTTTTCTTGTGCCTCTACTGAAAGACGCTAGTCAGTTGAATGGAAGGAGAGAAATGTGGTTGAATGAGTCAGCGCATTCTGATAAAAAGATATCAGTCTTTTGAAAGTTTGATCTGTGTAGCAGTTTATTCTGCTTTTTTCATCAATCATCAAATTTATGAATGTAGAAGGAGTTCAGCGTATTTTCGAAATAGTGTTCATGTAGCAAAGTTTAAACTGAGAGGAAGAAAACTCTGCAATATCACCAATCATCAAATTTTTACATCAAGTTTTATCGAAACCAAATGTATATTGTTAACAATCTTCCCAGGATGATGTTTTGACCATTTTTTGCAACTACATAATGTAGTTTCAACAGAGTATACTCAATTTTTCTCACTTTTCTTAGCATTTGAAAACCTGCAGCGTTTTTTATTAATATGTACATTTTATTTCTTTGCTATATGCGTATCGTAGTGTGCATCAATACAACAATTTTGTAATGTCGATATTCTTAAACATTATTGATTTTAATTTGGCAGTAATAATCTTTAATCAATTGTTAATAAAAAATTTATTTTTAAAAAATTGTTTTCTTAAATCTCTCAATTTTTTGTTGCATAACGCAATGTACAACTTTTGTTTCAGCTTCTGGACTATAGTTTGATTAATTTTTAGGTGTCTGAGAAGGTAGGTGATAAGTGTAGTAAAAATTGTTTTTATTGATATTCATTTTTATCACCAATTGATCTGTCATAAATATCATATATTCTCATCTTTCTCCGTAAATTAAGGTTTCTAGACTACCGTATTAAAATTCAGAATATTATTAACAATTAGCAAAAATTAGAAGTCGTTTTTGGATCCCTAAAGGTCGCCAGATCGTTCAGAAGATCATAAGAAGATGCCCCATATGCAGGAGGTATTCTGCGAAGTCTGCAGATCAACTCGCCTCTCAGTTACCAGAGGATAGAATTTCTCAGACATCTCCTTTTCATACCAGTGGTGTTGATTTCGCCGGGCCAATTTATGTGAAAAATTTGGAAGGGATGCAGAAATCTTATATCGTTTTGTTTACATGTGCTACTACAAGAGCTCTACACCTCGAACTTGCACCTACGATGATTACGGAATCCTTTTTGATGGCATTTAGACGGTTCATTTCTAGAAGAGTAAATTGCCGGATAATGTATTCGGACAATTCCAAGACATTTAAGAAGAGTAGCAGGAAGCTCGAGAAACTTTCTAAGTTATTATTGCATGACAATTTTCATTACTTTATTTGTAATCAAAAGGTTACTTGGAAATTCATAGTTGAAAGTGGCGCTTGGTGTGGAGGCTTCTATGAGAGACTGGCAAAATCCTTTGCGGTCGGTGCAGTTCTTAAATTTCTCTAGATCGGACTCGACTTTGGCGGTAGAATTTAAAGAAATTATTGCCGCTGCTTCAAGTAGAACTTCCCTAATCAAAAGGAAAAAATATCAAGATTTGCTGGTAAAACAACTTTGTTCTAAGTGGAAAAACAATATATAATGGAACGACAAAATGCTCATGCACTAAAGAATCCCAATCCACAACGGAATATAGCGATTGATGATGACGTTCTCAACGAGGGTGACAATAAGAGTAACTTTTGTGGAGGCTTGGAAGGGTGATTCAGGTTTTCCCAGGTCGCGACGGTGGAGTTCGATCCTGCTTACTGAAGACTTCAGATGGAACTTTGAAACGACCAGTAGAATTGTTATAAACTTTGGAACTTTAAAATTTGCAAATTTCGTTTACCGTAATTTTAACTTTTTATTAATTGATTTTTCTTAATAATTTAGTTCATTGATATAAGTGTTATTAATATGAGAGTTTTTTTTTATTAGAGTTTTATCGTAGTTTAAATTAATCATTGAATTGTGCCTAGGCGAAATGTATTTTTTGTATTGTGGTTTTCGAATTCTGTTCTAATGAAATCTTTTAAGATTTCAGGTGGGGAGTGTGTGGAAAGTATTCGATATTGTAGATGGCGTTCCTGCTATACCGGGTGACGTCAGTGGTGATGTTATATATATTTGTATGCTTCCCAGCACTATCAGCGTCGTCGTTTGCACTTGCGTGCTCATGTCGGCTCTTTCGCCACAGATTTCACTTCAGCTTTCAGCGGATCCAGTTGTTGGGATTTCTGGAACTAGCATGTATGCCGAGTGAATATATGAATGTTGGTTTCAGTCTGTTGTAAATAAAAGGCATGTTTGTTATATTGGAGTCTCCAGCATCTTCTTTGAGATAGTATCTGTCCTGACCTTCCGCGACTTGGCCTTCCGCTCTAACGTGTAAATAAAACTTAATAAAAAATTATTTATTTAGCTTTTTAACTTCATCTAAAACCTATTAGTAAATGTGGAGTTTACGGTACCCACCTGTTTCTCGACAATTTTTCTTAGCGCAATTTTATGTGCGTCGCCAAATAATGTTTTCGATAAGCAATCCAAAGTAAGAAAGTCAGTGAAGAACCTCTAAAAATGAGATTTTACAGGTATTTTGAAGATTTCTACAGGGAATTTGAAGGAAAATGAAAACTGCAGGTTTCCTTCAGGAATTGTACAGTTTATTTAAAGGTATCATGCAGGCATTTTCAGACTTCTTAATTACCATTCAGGTATTTTGAAGGTCTCTACAGGTATTTTGAAGGTAAATAAAAGCTGCAGGTTTCCTTGAAGAAATGTACAGACTTTTTAAGGTTTTATACAGGCTTTTTACGACAAGTTTATAGACTTCAATTTACCTTCAATTACTTAGGAGATTTTGCTTCAGGTATTTTGAAGAAAATTGAAAATTCCTCTAGATGCATGAAATATGAAGGTTTTTTATTTTATTTGGGTTTCAAGCAGTTTTAAATAATATGGTATATAACTCGGATTCAATCAGCTTGCAGTAGAGCTGGATAGAGGCAATGGGAGAGAACTAGGGTGTTAATATATATGTATATAAAAATATTTTACATATTGATATATAGAAAAATTATTACAGATATCTTTCATATTCAATTCATTTATTTATACGTATTCAGCAGTATATTTTATGCAGTATACCTGTGTACTCCTCACCTTAAGAATAAAAATGATGGTGACAAAAAACCAGACGATTTCGATAAAACCAAGATTTTCACTTTTGAGTATGCAAAGCAGAAATATCGATTTTCATTTAACAGTTAGAAAAAATTGTGTAGTTGAAAATAAACTTAAAAGAAAATTGTCATAATTTTCTACTGTTTATAGAAAAAAGCAAACACTACGCTATGGATAACAAATGTAAATATCTCATTAAATAAACAATGTCCTGCATAAAAAATCATCAATACACATTAGGAATACATTTATATGCTTCATTTTCAGACCCGTAAGACAATAACAAATGTTGTGTATCATCATGATTTGCTTTGCAGTAGACATGGCAAGATATGACTATAGGATTTTGGATTAAATCGCATTGCATTCTTTTGATTAAAGCTGAAAAAATATGCAAAGAAATAAGTTTTTTCATATAATTTTCAAAATATGATTTCTTTTTCACTTTTTATAGAGATTTGAAAAAAAGGGGGAGGAATCTGAAAACAGAAATATTTCGTCTTTTGGTAGAATGCAAGAAGAAAATACAAAAATCAGGTGACTGACATGGAGTCATAGTTTGTTTACATGAGTCAAAATGCTTCAGGATATGATCAGCAATTTGTAGAAAATTGAATCCTCATCTTTTTATCAAAACTTGAAAAATACGTTTTAAAAAAAATTCTCATTTTGAAAAATAATAATTGATTTTCAAAATAAACAAAAGAAAGAAGAACTTGAAATATTAAAAATCAGGAAGATTTCATCTTCTAGCAGATAACAAGAAAAAATGAAAATTAAGAAGATTATAATGACGTATATTTTAAGTTACATATTTTCATTAAAATAACTTTGAAAGATTTATTTACAACACTAACCAAATGATGTTATGATTTTTATAATCTATAGCTGATATCTTATAAATAAAATGAATAACTAATTTTGAAAATAATAATAAAGGTACATACACATAATTACCTTAATTAGTAGCACACAATTACCATAATAGTTCTTTTTCCATTTTATAAAGTTAGAGTGATTCCAAACATCTAGTGAAGCATGATGTATATATGTGCATGTTAATAAAAAAATACGAAAATTTGATACATTTGTTAATTGATATCAACTTTTTTACATTAGTATACGAGTTCACATATTTTGTTAATTCTTAAATAAATTGTTTTGAGAATTCGACATAGAAAGTCGACTCTTGATATCTCGAAGTTGACGAAACCGAGAAAAATATTCGAGATAACCGAAGTTCGAGACATCAAAAATAACACAAATATTTTATTATAGGGTTTATTTCAACATTATAAAAAATACGAGATCAAATCATAACAATAAAGAAAAATACTCTTATTTGCATTCTGATAAAGATATTGGATTTTCCTTAGTAAAATTTCCTATTTTCTTTATTATTATTTACTAAATTGTATAATTTTACTATTCTAACCAAAAAAATTGTCATGTTTTTAATTCATGGATTGAAAAATTATTTACACATAATTCAACAACCTGACACAGATAATAAATTTGGTGTGGCCCCCTTACTGCTCAGCAGCATTATTTAAAGGTATTAAATAATTAATTTCTCCATTTCTATCTTGAAATGGTATAATCATATATTTGTTAATAATATCTATTAGTCTTATAGCCAAAAGATAATCAGATTCCATATTTTCACTAGACAAAATATTTCTGCATATGACACCTATATCATTATCAGACTTCTTCATTTTTTGTGGACAATTTTTCACTTATTAAAAAAACTTCTTCATTATATACAATTATATAATTTAAAACGAAGCAAATATTTTGCCTTATACCCAACATAAAATCTGCTCTAACGATTTTTTGACTATACCTTATAGTGCATAAATAATTTATAACAATATAGCATTCTTTCATAAGATGCCCCACTTTATAGGCTTTTTTGGTTATTCATGGGCAAGAGCTTTAAAAGTTCTACTTCATGAACTCTAGGTAATTTAATAGACTTCTGAAGCCCAAGTAACACACAATTATTTATTTTCAGATTTCTTATGGTAGAGTTACGCTTCTGCTGCATATTTTGAATATAAGTTTGAACTCTGCTATTTTTAACATTTTCTTGCAGAATAACAATTTTAAAATAGACTGAATTGCATATGAAGACAATATTTAGTTTGATTCGCCTCTAGTACTGTGATGAAATTGTTTGAGTTGCCCTAGTGCACCTTCATATATATAACAGGACTGGGCCCACAGTGGACCCCAAGATTTTACAGCCTGTGGTAAATGAAGAAGCAAATGGAATTATAAGTTTGCTCTTGAATACTATAAATGTCTTTTACGCCATAAACAAATTCTTGGAACATAATTTCTGCTTCTTCTAAATCATTAGTTGTTACTTCATTGCCCAACAACAATGATATTCCAAGTACTAGTAACAACCAATGATTATACACATTTTTGCTAATCAAATTTTTAAAGATTATTGGTGAAACAAAGAGGAAAATTCGAAACTCGGAGGCTTTCCAAAATAGAACCTCATTTGTCGAGTTTTCTTGTTGTTTCTTGGGGAAATTTTATGTTCAAAATACGGTGATTAAGAACTCTCAAGGATTTTTGATTGATTGAAAAATCATTTGATGATGTCTGGATCCAAAGGGAAATGATTTGTCTTACTACGCAGAACAGAACAGCATGCATATAATCAGAGACAACACTCTGAACTAAATCAAAATTTGGATTTAATTTCATTAGTTCTGTTGGCCTGTTCACAGTATGCTCTGCTTTTCCAGTCAAATAAGCTTCTTCAGCAAAATCCACACATTGTTCAAAACAACGAATTTCAGGGAGTGGTTCTTGCAATGGATAAATACGCAAGAACACTTTGCCTTTCTCAACTCATTCTACAGAGTGCTGACAAAATCCACAACCATACTTTCCATTGTATTGAATAAAATTCTGTATAGCTGCTCGATCGGTGCATCGCTGCTACATATTACGGGCAAAACCTTAGTAACAGATTGTTTACTATTTGTAGCATCAATCCATTTGAATCGAGAACGAGATAAATTTGACAACTCTGTTACAAAAGTTTTTTAAAAAAACATTCATGTTAAGTTTATGAGGTCAAAAACTTAAACCCACATTAAAATATGGTCTTTAATTTCATTCGGTGGTTGTTCATTTATCATACACTGAATAAGCCATATTTGATAATTCAATTTTCTATACATTGTAATTCCATCAATGTTAAACTGCAAAGAAATGTTATCACTGTACTTAAGACTTTTAAATTTTGCATATGTTTCACCCTCTAGAATGTCTCTGTATGAACTTGAAGGGTTCTTCAAAAATTTTCTTATCCTTTTTAATATTTTGCATCAAATTTTGATACTGAAATTTTAATTTTAGTTGTGATTCCAGAAGCATATTCATGAAGAAATATCCATTCTTCATACTGTCTTGAAAATCAAAACTCTTCAAACATTCCTTGCAAATATCAGATTTGTGCTTATCCGACAGCAAACAAAAAGTTTCAAATCAATATTTGCAATATATATATAGGCTTGAGTTGAATTATCAAACAGAGACGATAATTTTGAATAAAATAAAGGCTTTGTACCAGGAAGGTTAGAAGGAGGCAACAGCACATTAAAAAGCTGAAGTAAGTCTTGCATGCAAGTTTTAGTAACTTTTTGCCAGAGGGAGAAAGCAAGTATACCAATATATACTTCTACCCACACAGTACAAAACTTCCTGAGGACGTACGAATTGCCTCCATCAACTCCTTAAACACTCTCGGGAGAAAGTGATGCTTTCATGCTCGTTGTCACGATGAGCGGGGCTGGAGACCCTGACAACGTGCTTAGTGGTATTTATGATCGATGTGCCTAGCGGGAGGCTTTAACCCTCTGAGTGTCTCACACGTATTTCTACGTTGACCTTGGACTACCCCAAAAGCGTAAAACACGCATTTCAACGTGTGGTCAAAAACACCCCGAAATCGGTTTGCACTGAATTTTACGTTCATTGTGAACTGTCTCTAAAGTGTAACACACGTACTTTTCCGAATTTCTTACCCCCGTTCTTGGTTTGGCATCTTGATTGATTATCAGGGGAGAGCAAAGGTCAGCACAATGAAGACGATAAGGATGTACTTACTGCAAATTGGGGATGTCACAGGATCCGAAACCGCACTCTCCCCTGTGGTGTGGGAAATTTTAATGCTAACTGCATTGATTATCTTTCCGAAAGAATTGCAGTGTCGGATTTTTTTTTTTTTTGCATTGTGTGTGTCGGAATTTGGAATCGCATTCCGGATTAGTTCGGTTTAATGTCAGCCT
>BGPR01000991.1:258112-283812 GCA_013235015.1 Araneus ventricosus | reverse complement strand
TGTGATATTCGTTACAAAATATTTTTTGTTATTTCTAAAGTTTTCTCTCTTTAAAATGTAGTGTAGCTACAATATTTGTCTTACGAGCGTTGCCTAGCAACATACGAAAAAGATGTTAAGATATTATAAGATTTAAAATGGGATTTGTTAAGAGAGGGCAAAATGTAACAACTGATGTTAATAGTCAACGAATGAGAACATTATGGTGAAATTTATATTAAAATAAAAGTGTTTTTTTTTATAAAGTCGATATTCATCTGAATACACTACAGACTTTTAATTTGGAGGACTCGAGATCGTGTGAAGAGCAAGTTGGGTGTTTTTCACAAATTCAGCTGAGATGCTCCATTGCTAACAAACTGCTGAAGTCTTTAAAGAGATTTTTCATGTCGACAAGGAATTGAAGTTCTTCATGTAATTTACTCGTCTTCTGATGTTTTTCCTGTGTCCGTTGCCGGAACCAAGTTTATTTCCTGGAGAAAGTCATAACTAAATATTGGGTGTTTTTTGAAACAACCGCCATTTTAGATGCAGATTCTTCTAATGCACTGTGATAATTGAATTGCGCTCAAACGGAACTGGAGAATAAGTTTGCAGCTACTAATTGGTGAACATTTTGAACTTTTTTATCATATATTTATTGAAATTTTATTATCTTATTTATGTTGCATATTTGATCATGGTGTGCAGGATTGGTAAATAGAAAGTATTCGTCCTTAAAACCGTTAGGCTTAAAGTTATCATTACTATTTATTATGAAGGGTGAAAATTTAAAAGTAAATTATCATGTTTTTATTGTTATTTATATTGGTAATTTATTTGAAATACATATTTTTTCTATACCGTTGTAGCTGATATTAGCAAACCATCCAGCGTTTAAAATAGAAAAGGCTCTCTCTTGTGTTTGCCAAACTGGTAACTTATGTTTTATAATTTCGCCAACAAGGCGTGAGGATACAAATAAAAACGTCAACCCGACGTTATATTTTCCAACTGAGCAAGCATCATTTTATAATTCTCGCCAACCAGGCGTGTGAATAGATCGACGTCAAACTGACGTGGTAGCAATTTAAATATTTTGTCGGAAACTGGTGAAGCTTATGTGGTTATAATTCTTGCCAACCAGGTGTGTGAATAGATCGTGACGTCAAACTGACGTGTGCCATTTAAATATTTTTGCCAAACTGGTGACTTATGTGTTTGCATAATTCTCGCCAACCAGGAATTGTGTGAATGATCGTGACGTCAAACTGACAGATTTCCATTTAACTGCTTATTGCCTTAAACTGGCATAGTCTGTCATACTTCTCGCCAACCAGGCTTGTGAATAATTTATTGTAGCGTCAAACTGGCGTGTAAAAAATTCTACTGTATTGCCAAACTGGCAATTGTCTAAAACAGGTACTCGCCAAATAGGTGTGTTGATATATGATTGTAGCTTCAAACTGACGTGTAAATTCTACTGTATTGCCAAACTAGCGATTGTCTAGTGTAGTGCTCATAACTAGGTGTGTTGATATATGATTGTAGCGTCAAACTGACGTGGAATTACTATCTTGTCAAACTGGCAAAGATTGGTTAAAGTGAATTTTTAAGTTAGCCAGAAAATTGACAACAACAGTTGAATTATTTTCTTCAATTTTTGAAAAGTGCATTATATGATATTTTTGAGTTATTTCTGTTTGTATTTTATTAATATTTGATATGACTTACATTTAAGTTATTTTGAGTTATTTGAGTTATCATTTGCATATAAGTGACTTTGTGATTTGTTTATTGAAGAAGCTGAGAAAACAAAGGGTAGAAGTTTATTACAGCTGTACTGTTTGAAATAATTACGTTTTTGTTAAATTGGATTATCATTAACAGCCCTTTGAGTAAGTTATTAGGCATGACATACTTAGCTAGGGGTAAGAAAGGATTTAGTGATAATGGCAGAAGAATTAAGTTTAACTGTAAAAGAATTTAAAGTTAAACAATTGCATAAATTGATTACTAGAAGTTCCAGTTATGATGAGGAATTTACGCGAGAATTACTTGGTTTCCATTAAGGAAAGGCAGGAAAAAAAAAGAAGAGAGAGAAATAGAACGTGAAAAGCAAGAGCGGGATAGAAATAGAACGTGAAGAAACAAGGCAGGATAGAGGAAATAGAACGTGAAGAGAAAGGAAACGAGCCAAGAGCTTTTGGATTACAGAAACTTGAATTGGAAGTCAGAGCCAAGCGCACAGCCCGATGAAGATCTAGGCATATACCCTGATCAACCTGCTAAAATTAGAGATACACGATGTAATACCACGTTTAATCTAAAGAGATGACGTAAGCTTATTTTGTTGTTGATTTGAGCGGCAAGCTAAGTTATGAATGTACCTGCTGAAAATCAAGTGGCTCAACTTATTTCATTGCTACTTCCTGATATTGTTAAACTTGTTGCTAGAGGGCAAGAGGAGGACGCGAGAAGAGTATGAGTATGTAAAGCTTTACTGCTACAAAGATTTAAATTGAGTGCTGAAAAGAATTCCGACAACTATTTAATAAACACCAAAAGGCTTCTAGAAATTACTTGGTATGATTTTATTATAAGAAATAAAGAAACTACTTAGAAGGGGCAGTTGGAATGGGTTAAATGTAAAAAACCTTTGAACAGCTAAAAGATCTCATGTTGGTTGATCAAATTAAGAAGCGGACTTCTATATAGATTTTAAAGAACATTTATGGATGGATGGATACCATCATTTCACTTACTGGGAATGGTTAAAATTGAAGATTTTGAAGATGTAAGAAAACAGTAAAATCAAGAAACTCTTTTGCCCTCAAACTGAGAGAACTAATAAAGGACAATTTAAACCTCGTTATGAAACTTTTTTCCGAAAAGATAAAGCATTCCACACTACTCAAAGCATTCTGATAAATGGAATGATTATCGACACCAAAAAAAAGATCATCGTCAAGAGAAGACGCTCAACAGAGATCGATTTCCAAATAGAGATAAGTCATTCTTTTGAAGAAAAGATATCGACCGCTGTTTCGAGTGTGGATCATATTCATTTTAAGCCACCAAAGTACCCTCGCTTAAAATCAGATGAAAAAATAAATTGTGTATCTTCAAATGATGACTTGCTAGAGACCTACACTATTAGAGTCTAGTTAATGGCTTTGAAATGCCTATTCTTCGAGACACTGGAGCAACAGTGGATCTTATTTCTCAGAATTTGTAGATTATGCAAAAATGACTGGAGAACATGTTTGGGTAAAATATTTGTTAAATGACCATTTTGGTGTACTACCTTTAGCAGAGGATTTGAAATAAAATGTGAACTGGTCATATAAAAACAAAGGCAGCTGTTATTTATAAATGATCCTGGCAGATATGTGCTGGGTAACAAAACTGCCATATTTATTTAAGATAAACCATTCCTTATAGATTAGAGAAGATAAATGCTGTTATGAGCACGATCTCAAACAAAAAGATCCTCACTAGAGGATCAAAACAAAGAAGCCGAAATGGAGCAACCAGAAAGAAGTAATGTTTGAAATTGTGAAGAGATTTTGCCTAGCTGATGAAGAATTTAAGGAAATTAGCAATTGGTTGAAGTTGATTCCTAAGGAATTTGTGAATCTCAATATCAAAGCAGGGAATTTAGCTCCATTGCTTAACGGCCAAAACTGAGAATTCTAGCCAACCAAATGATTTCAAAATAAAAGAAAACGGAATGTTGGTGAGGAGAAAATCGACAAAAATGAGATCGAAGAGAACTAATTGTTGTACCAGAAAAAATATAGAATCAAATCAAGTCATTATGTCTTGATAAGTACTTCCGGACATTTAGGCATTGTTAAAACTAGATAGATTAGCAAGATACTTTATTGGCCTAATTGTTATAAAGAAATCGAAGAATATGTTAAAACGTGTGATCCATGTCAAAGGTCGGAAAATCTAATGACAAAACAAAGCTCCTTTGACTTTATTTTATAATTTCGGAAATGTACTAAAATAAATTTTGACGCATACGGTCCTCTACCGACAACTCCCAATGGCAATAGATATTTGATTACAGCCATTTGTTTAGCTTCAAAAATATCCTGATGCCAACACTACTATTTCTAATATTGGATCAACGTCAATAGTAAACCATGATACAAGTATTCAGTAGGATGGGTTTTCCGAAAGAAATGCAAACTGATCCAAAGGAACTTCATTTATAACCAATCTAATACATTGGTTGCAGAAAAATTTGGAATAAAGGTAGCTAGAGTTCGGCACCATCACAAAACAATCCATTGAAAGATTTCATCGAACTATTAAAATTTTTGAAAAGTCTTATGCATTGAAGCAGACTGATAGGAAGAAGGCAAATTCCACAACTCTATTTGCTCTAAGAACTATTAGACATACGAAAGCACTGGATTTACACCTTCAGGGTAGTTTTATGGTGCGATCTTAGAACACCTGTAACATTATATATGAACAGTGGATGAATCCTGAAAGATGAAGGAAATAATATTTGTTGAATACGTTTTCAATTGATAAATCGGTTAAAAAGAAGATGTAAAGAGCTAGCTTTGGATAAAATGCTGAAATACAAACTAAAGAAAAGTGTGAGTATGATAGAAAAGCTATCCAAAGAGAATTCTCTGAAGGAGATTTAGTATTGGTTGTATCGACGAGTAGCCAACAAATTGGCGTTGAATGGAAGGTCTGGGAAGATTGAAGAAATTATCCAGAAACCAATTATGTTGTGGGATTTTGAAGGAAAAAGACCATAATCAAGTTTACCATGAACTGTTAAAACCTTATCATAAGCAGGCAAGAATTGGTTAATTTAATGATTACAGAAGATACGTCGATATTGAAGATATGGATGAGAACTTCCCAGCAATTGACTCTGAACCAACCATTAAACCGATAAAGTGCAAATTTGCTCAAGATAGAGTCAGTACTTAGGACACATTGTAGGTCGTGGTATAAGAACACCTAATGAAGTAAAGTAAAAGCAGTCCTAGATTTTCTGTTACCGACTACAAAAGAGTCAAGTGAGAACATTTCTAGGATTAGCAGGATACTATAATCATTATATTCCTATGTTCTCTTCTATGGTTGCACCTTTAACAGAAACTTTGAAGAAGAAAGGTAAGAAGCTAAGGCAAGGAAAGATAAATTGGACAGAAGAATGCACAAGAGCCTTTAAAGGAATTAAGGATAAATTGTCGCAGCAGCCTATACTATACGCACCTGATTTCAATAAGAGTTTATACTACAAACTGATGCGTCAAACTCTGGTATGGGTGTTTAGTTCAAAGGATGATAATGACAAAGAACATCCTGTATTATACCTTAGCAAAAGTTTTCAGAGAAACTGAAAAAAGTATTCTACTACAAGAGAATGCGCTGCGACAATATTTACTGTAAAGAAACTGCAATGTTATTTAGACGAACACAAAATTCCTCAGCATGACGGACTATAACCCTTAGTTTGGCTTAAAATAATGTGAGTCGGGAAATCCGACTTATAGGATGGGCACTGGTACAGCCTTATAACTACACAGTAGTTCATCGAAGTGGAAAAATCATAAAAATGTCGATGCAATTAAGTCGCACACCTTGGCCTGATTAGCGACTTTTCTTATCTGTTTTGAAATTCATATACTTTGTTTACACGTTTATTTCTTATTTATTTGTATATTTGATGTTTTTTTACTGTATTACTTATATATTATCCATATGAAATATTTTTTGTTAAAAGACAAATATTGTTCTCTTTTAAATTGTCTAGAAGATATATGAATAATTGCCACAAAGAAATTTTAATCCGCTTTAATTAAGATTTTCAATTAAAGTTTTTTGGAAGAGGGAGAGGTTGTGATATTCGTTACAAAATATTTTGTTATTTCCCAAGTTTTCTCTTTAAAATGTAGTGTGGCAATACAATATTTTCTTGAGCGTTGCCTAACGCACGAAAAAGAATGTTAGATATTATAAGATTTAAAATGAGTTGTTAGAGAGAGACAAATGTAACAACTGATATGTGTTAATAGTCCAGCTTGAATGAACGGTATTATGGTGAAAATTTGCCATTAAAATAAAGTGTTTTTTTTATAAAAGTCCTGATAATTCATCCCTGAATACACTACATCAAAGAATAGACTCGTATATCCCCCTCAAACGCTGTGGAAAGAACCTCGCATAAGTCTTAGCCTTTCGCCGAGATTTGGTCTCTTTGCAGAGCTTGAATTAAAGATGGAACAGTGACTATTCGTCCCCATTAGCAACGTTTATCATCGGAGGAGTATTATGTACATCATCAGTGTGAAAATAAAATATAGTAGATAGATGGGAATATTTTCGCACGATAGAAATATTGATTATTATTTTCCATTTTTATTTTATTATTATTGAGTTATAGTAGTAGTATAAGTAATGATTAAAAGTTTTGTTATTTCTATCACAGATTGTAGTAAAAGAAATAAAATTTTAAAGTTTAAAAAGCAATGTATTGCTAAGTTAGACTTTCTTCCAAATCTCATATTGAAATTTGATCATGCATTAGCAAGAGGGATCCTGCTTCCAACGCTTGTCGCACTGATTTACATCCCTTTTTGGAGGAGATCATGTCACGGCAAGCTCCAAAGCTGAGTGTTGCGGTGTCCACAATCTGGTCTAGGGAGGGTTCATCGACTTGATGTGCACCGATCTTTGCATGACCACTTTCGTAGAAATTAAGTAGTACAAATTTATACTCAAATCCAGTTTTCTTCTCCACATCAGATTTTCTTTTAAACATAGTCCGGTTCCAGGGCAGTGCTAGTTCACAGTGACCAGAATATTCATACTCAAGGTCCATGTCGCCGTAACTGCAGGATTTCCTTAAGGGTCTGTAGGATTTACCCCAGACTTTGTTGATTGGTTGTTTGAAGGGACACTTTGAAAGTTTTGTGAACATTTCAATACTTTCCTCTTGCGAGTAGAAATTAGATATATAAGTTATATTGGGTGAAGACACTGCAAACAACTTGACGACTTGAGCGATCGATTTATAATGAAACATCGCTTTCACAACCACTCACATGGTGTTGCTATCTTTGGATTACGATGCGTTATCTGTTTACTTAAAAGATAGCCACTTTTGTCATTTCACATTCCGAAACATCGATTGTATTCTGAAACACTCATTAATTTCACAAACGAAACCCTGTGAATGAGGTTTGTTGGAAGCTGTCTGCAAAGTTTTTGTCAAGTCCATAACGTTTGAGTTCTTTACGTTGTGTCCCTTGAATATCAATTTTCCGTTAGAAGTCCAATATATCATCTCTTGAGAATTTTTTAAATAATTCAATATATTTCGAGTGTCGAATTTCAAGTTTTAAGGGTTGATTCTAAAATCAGATTTTCAATTAAATTTTTCTTTTCAACTAAATCACGCTTTTTAACTAAATTTTGCTTTTCTTCTTCCGTATGTTGAGCTGATACAGGTTTGGGTATAGCTTCTTGAACTCCATTATTATGATCTTGAATGTTTAATCTCTTCTGTAGAAGTTGCATATATAACTTGACTTTTTCGTCATCTAATACCCTCCTATTCTTTAAAATGACACTCATTTCTCGATCGAGTTCAGAGAGAGTGTCTTCGGTTGGTACATGTTTAGAGATTTCATCATTAGTAACCAAAATGTATTTTTTTCGTGTATTCCATCTTTTCTAATGAGTGAGAGATGTTAATACACTTAATGCTGCAGTTAATAAAACAGACGTAGGTCATCTGCGAAGAAAATGCTCAGAAAAACATCTTTATGTATCAACACGATGCGTTTCTTTTTAATAGAAATCTTTAAGAATTCGCAGATGACCTACGTCTGTTTTATTAACTGCATATCTTATATATCTAATAATAACTTATCTATAACTTATATATCTAATTTCTACTCGCAAGAGGAAAGTATTGAAATGTTCACAAAACTTTCAAAGTGTCTCTTCAAACAACCAATCAACAAAGTCTGGGGTAAATCCTACAGACCCTTAAGGAAATCCTGCAGTTACGGCGACATGGACCTTGAGTATGAATATTCTGGTCACTGTGAACTAGCACTGCCCTGGAACCGGACTATGTTTAAAAGAAAATCTGATGTGGAGAAGAAAACTGGATTTGAGTATAATTTTGTACTACTTAATTTCTACGAAAGTGGTCATGCAAAGATCGGTGCACATAAAGACGATAAACCCTCCCTATACCAGTCTGTGGACAACGCAACACTCAGCTTTGGAGCTTGCCGTGACATGATCTGCTCCAAAAAGGGATGTAAATCAGTGCTACAAGCGTTGGAAGCAGGATCCCTCTTGCTAATGCACGATCAAAAAGAATGGACTCATGCTATCCCCCCTCAACCTTGTGTGAAAGAAGCTCGCATAAGTCTTACTTTTCGCCGAGTTTGGTCTTCTTTGCAGCAAATCCTGGATGAGATGGAACGTGACTATTCGATTCCACCATGTAAACGTTTACGTCGAGAGTAATTATGTATTATTATCATCATTAGTGTAAAATATATATATATATATAGAGAGAGAGATATATTTTTTTGCACGATAAAATGTTGTTATTATTTTCCATATTATTATTATTATTAGTAGTAGTAGTAGTATAAGAATGATTAAAAAGTTTTAGTTATTTCTAACACAAGTTGTAAAAAGAAATAAAATTTTAATAGTTTAAAAAAGCAATGTGCTAAGTTCAGACTTCTCTTCAAATCATATATTGAAATTCTTTTAGCAGATTTTTATGGTTATATTAAAGCTTTTATATAATTATTTTATAGGATGCGCGAAGTTTGTTCCAGTGACGAGTTAGCAGACAATCAGTTGGGACATAAGTGCTTTGAAACACTACTTAGCTGTTTGAATCGATGTATTGCCTTCATAGATATGAATAACGTTACTCATGATTTTGAATACGACAACAGTAAATTATAAGCAGGAGAAATGTGAAATAGTCTCTGATTAGAATTATCTGTGATGAATACCGTATACAGTCAAATATTACCTAAATGTTTTAAGATAAAATAATTAGTGACATAAAGGTGAAAACAAGTAAGCACCATCATAGAGTATAATGCAAGCCTTTTATCGTTAATCTTATATTTGAAGCAAAAGACAGTCTTTGTAACTCTTTATGGATAGAACAGACTTTTAGCAAAAAATGTACATTGGTTGTTATTATTATTGAAAGAAAATTATATATTTGATAGAACCTAGAACTATGGTAAAGGAATTAAAATTATGGATAGGAGGCAATGAATTTTCAAGCATTCGTTTGTTCAAATAATTCTGACATTTTTGAGTTTAAGAAAATGATTAAATTTTGAAACGCTAAAATAAAGACTATTTCTCTAACTTGCAACAATTTTAGCCTAAAGCAGTCAACTTTAAAATAGTTTCATCTTTGATATTTTCGAAATTGTTAGGAAAACGATATTTGAAGCTTCGTGAAGGTGTGTGAAGATATTCAAGTGAATTTGCTAAGGTTAATTTTCCATCGAAACGATTAATTTTCTGGAATAAAATTTATCTTTGAAAATTAATAACAATTTTTTCTTCTATAATCTTCCTTAAAAGCTTGAAGTAAGATAAACTTAATGAATGTTATTAATAAAATAAATTGCTATATTGAAAAGAATCTATTTTCATGATAATGGAATTAAAGCACGGATGAGAAAAAGATTCAATTGAGACATTTGTTTGTTAAAATAAAACAACACTTTTAAGCTTGAAAAAATAATTAAACCCTGAAACGTTAAAATGAAGTCTTTTTGCTTTAACTTGAAACAATTTTTTCATAATCAAAGGCAACCAACTTTAAAATAATTTCATGCTTTGTTATTCCTGGAACTGACAGAAAATTGAAATTTTAAGTTTAATAAATTTCATTATGCAAGAAAATAAATCTTTTCCGTCATTGGAAGAAATGTGTCCAAAATCAAAGAGAATTTCAATCATGAAAGAAAAATTAGTCATAGCTATCCAATTAGAAGGAAAACAAAGTGTAAAATAAAATAATGTTTAAAGAAATAAGAAATTAAAAAGAAAGTCTGAATAAATCTAAGTCCTTAAAAGCAGAAATCACTAGATTTTTTTTTTTTTTACTTATCGAAAGAAAGATATGTTTAATCAGGCAGTATTTAATTAGACACGTTTTTCATAAGATCCACTCTAAGTGTGACATAAGGAAATTTTGGCAATCGCTTGATTAACGGAAAAGAATTCGTGATAAGAATTATCTATGGAAAAGAATTCATGATAAGAATTATCTATGGAAAAGAATTCATGATAAGAATTATCTATGTTGAATATTCTCTAAACTTTCAAGATAAGATAACCAGTGGGACATGAGGTATAATGCAATCTTTTTTCGTTGATATTCGAATGAAATCGCAAAGTCTTTATAGATAAAATAGAGATTAAACGTTCTTTGCTGGTATATAATATTGAAGCTAAATTTATTTGATCAATGTTAAAGGAATTAAAACGTGGAAAGACACAAGTTTGTAAGAATAATGCCAGCACTTTTAAGTTTGAGAAAATAATTCGAATTTCCACCGAACTTTCAAAGAGTTTGACGTTTTGTTATTCTCGAAACAGTTAAAAACGGATTTCTGAGTTTCATTTCATTTCATTTCGTTAACTTATTTAAATCTAAGAGATTTTTAGTACTTTTCTTTATTTTATTGATAGAATATTCAATAATCATGTTTGTTAATGAAAAAAATAAGCTTAAACAACTGAAAAAGTGAACTTGAATGGTTGATGCTAAATTAGAATGGTTGAAGCAGAATTAAATTAATCTATGTTAAAGAAATTAAAAGTTGGAAAAATATGAGTTTGTGAGAATAATGCCAACACTTTCAAGTTTAAGAAAATAATTCGAACTTTCCACGGAACTTGAAAAGAGTTTGACGTTTTGTTATTCCTGAAACAGTCACAAATCGGAATTCTAAGTTTCACTAACTTATTCAAACCGAAGAGATTTTTATTGCTCTTGTATTTTATTGTTAGAATATTCTATAATCGTGTTTGTTAATGGAAAGGTAAGCTCAAAACGAAGAGCGAAGTAGAATGGTTGCTGTTATTGAAGCTAAATTTATTTGATCTATCTTAAAGGAATTAAAACGTGAAAAGACGTGAGATTTAAGAATAATGCCAACACTTTCAAGTTTATGAAAATAATTCGAACTTTAAAAGTGTTTGACGTTTTATTATTCTCGAAACAGTTAAAAACTGAATTTTAAATTAACTTATTCAAACTAAGAGATTTTTAGTGCTCTTGTATGTTATTGTTAGAATATTTGTTAGCGGAAAAAATAAGTTCGAAACAAGGAAGGAAGTTGAATTATGAAAGAAAAATAAATCGAATGACTATCAAAAAAATATTTAGGTAAAAAATCAAATTCGAAGAGATGCATTCCGATTAAATGAATACCGATTTCTACTCTTTTTTCGCTCAAGGACAATCCTTCCGCGTGCACAGATTGCTACCAAGTACGCATGCGCATGGAGAATCAGATGAAAAAAAGCGCTAAGCAGGAGTGAATAATTTCGTGCACAGAAGATTGCGTCCAATACGCATGCGCTTATGCATACCGACAGACAGTCAACCCTTTGACGGATTTGTCCCAAATTTTATACGGACCTACATTCATGATGATAAAACTCTGTATCAAATTTTATTCATCTAGCTATTCAAGTTTTTGAGTTATAGTGTCTCATGACCGCGGGTAGACAGATAGACAGACTTCCCTTGGACGGATTTTGTCCAGTGGAAAGACATAAGTTTGTAAGAATAATGCCAACACTTCCAAGTTTAAGAAAATAATTCGAACTTATAAAGAACTTAACGTTTTGTTATTCTCGAAACAGTTAAAAACGGATTTATAGGTTTCATTTCGCTAACTTATTCAAACCTAAGAGATTTTTAGTGCTCTTGTATTTCATTGGTAGAATATTCAATAATCGTGTTTATTAATGGGAAAAAATGAGCTCAAACATCCGAAAAAGTGAACTTGAATTATGAAAGAAAAATAAATCGAAGCTGGTCATTAGAAGAATTATTCTTATAAAACAGATTTTATGATAATTAGTATCAAAGTAAGCTTTTCATATTTAAGAAGAGAAAAAAATGAGTAAGATTTTGAAATTTTCCTTAAAACAAATTAAAAAGTCGCCCGACGAAAAAAAAATAAAAATAAAAATAAAATAAGATTGTAAGATCAATTCCAGAAATTTTTGTTGAAACAGCTGAGAAAATTCTAAGTCTCAATTTTTCAAAGTTCGAAAGGCAGTTAGAAAAAATAATTAATTCATATCAGGAAGTGGATGGTAGCTTGGGTTTAATCATGTGAAAAATATTATATTTAATTTATAAGTATCAAATTATTATGTTATTTTATTTTTAATTGCTTTATTTTAATTAACGATATGTTATAATTGATGCAAATCTGCGCGCGAGAGAGATTATTATTAAAACGATGTTGAAAAAACCAAGTCCCTAAAAACATTTCCTAAATTTTTCAAAGTTCGAAAGGCAGATAGAAAAAATAATTAATTCCTTATCAAGAAGTGGCTTGGGCTTAATTTGTTAAATTCGAACCCACCCTTAAACAAGTTGAAATGAAAACACGAAAAATAAAATACGCAAAATAATTATTTTAAAAAATATTATCACCACTAGATTTCAGCATGAGTATTTGACCACGGTTACAGTTATCAAAGATTAATATTTCTAATTGATAATAACTAATGACAGAAGGAAGCAAGTCAAGAAATCCCAAGTCCTTAAAAACATTTCCAAAATTTTTCAAAGTTCTAAAGGCAGATAGAAAAAATAATTAATTCCATATCAGGAAGTGGATGGTAGCTTGCGCTTAATCATGTGAAAAATATTATATTTAATTTATAAGTATCAAATTATTATGTTATTTTATTTTTAATTGCTTTATTTTAATTAACGATAAGTTATAATTGATGCAAATCTGCGCGCGAGACAGATTATTATTAAAACGATGTTGAAAAATCCCAAGTCCCTAAAAACATTTGTGAAAATTTTCAAAGTTCGAAAGACCGATAACAAAAATAAATCACTATCTCAAGTCCTTATCTTGAAACGCTATTACGAACGAAACGAAGTGATAGGGAAGGCAGGGGGAGGGGAGGGGTTAGCCACCCCAGAGCCACAGGAGCCACCACAATCCCACCGTGTGGCTATAGTATCAAAGTTTAGTATCAAGTTAATAGTATCAAAGTTTCAAATTTCAGGTGAATTAAATTTCCGTTTATTATAATAGAAGATAATCTCTTGCATAATAAATAAAGGTATATGAATAAGCTATTTCTTCCAACATTTAACGCATTGGTTTTCTAAATGTAATCTTTAGTTTGAGGATTATTAACTCGCCCTCTTAAAAGCATATATAACAAGTTTCAGTACAAAAGGCTTGTAGTATATTGTTTTATTTAAAACATTATTCAGGGGTTAAGAAGGTTATTTATAATCCTTCATATTTATTAATTATTACTAGCTATTTTGGAATATAGATTATTATGTGACTATCTATATAATATATAGTTATGTGCATACAAAACGGATTAAGCCAGTTATATATATTTGTGATCGGCTCTAAATTTTTTACCTTTTATCGAATACTAAATCAAGAAACAGTATGAAAAATTTTATAGTGCAATCAGAGATTAGTAATATATATATAAATGACATTGTTGTTTATCCTTAAAATTAAGGAAATAATTTTTACATTCGTAGACTAATATGCTGACGAGTAGACTGAAAATAAATTGAAGTCAAGAATATAAAAAAGACAACTAATAATATAAAGTACAGCCAATATCTAAAATACAACTATTAATAAACATCAAATAAAGTAAAGTCACAGACATCTAAAGAATATCAACTTTCATGCAACTTCGATGATGTTCATATTTTGAGAAACTCACAACATGAAAAATAAGTAATATAGACTTCATTTTTTGGCCCAACGGTCTGGCATTTGTCTAGTCTAACGGTGTCTATTTTTGCCATCTGGTGTTTATGGACACGGGCAGAATGAGGCATCTCGAAGACATGAAGTGTAATTTTGTAATACGACAGGTGGGATCTCCGAACGCAGTTTGAATAGGTTCGAAGATGAATAGAACGGATTCTTGCGGTTAGCCTGCCCCTCCGAGGGGGTTGCTGATTGTCCACAGTTCAGATGGGTGAAGAGACTTGATGTGCTGCGCTTTTGGGAAAATCTTCTGTTGGGAGGAAGACACTTTTAAAACAGATAAAGGTTCTGCAGCCGCTCGCTTTTCGAATCGTTTTAGAAAGAAGACCGAACCACTCAGAGGGTTAAAGACGAGCTTCCGTAGACGATTCCTTCTCCCTTCTTCTTCTTCCCTTTCTCTCTTTGAAGCATACACATCTTAGTTTTCCATACTAGATTATTTTTAAGGGGCTCATTGCTATCGGGCAAGCTGGCCAGTCAGCCAATGATCAAAAATTGTTTCCAATTCGGCCCCGCGCTTGCTAAGGCCGGGCCTGCGAGGAACACGAATTTTGTGTTTGTATGAATGCTCTCAGAAATCAAATTGGGCTGTTTCAGTTTCCGCAAAAATGTGCAGCTATTAGCAGGGATGTCTTATCCAATGGTCTAAATGGGTTGTAGCCCAGGGCACTTAAAAGGTTCATAAATTGATTATTTCATTTGAAATATTTATTTTCATTTTGGAGCAAAATATTATTTAATTATAACTTTAAGTGTTAAAAATAAAAATGGGATTAGTATTGTAACTAGATAGCCATCGATTTTGTAATGTTTCATAAATATGTTTATCAGTTCCAATAAATGTTCCTACAGAGATGGTGCAGAATTTCAAATTAATAATAATTTGCATTTTAGTGCATCCATACGCTTCCCCAGAAATTTTTTATAGACATCTGTTAAAAGGTAAAGAAGAAATGAAAAAAGAAATAAAAGAAAATCAACTTGCTTTTATACTGAATTTCAACGGGTAAAGTGTATTTGTTTTGTTTCAAATTGTTTTTGAATGACTTTTGTTATATTATAACATGCCTACATTTTTCAAGTTAGCCTGGATGCTCCCTGATTTGCGATTCCAGGATAGAAATTAAATGTCCTTTTTCTACATCATTTGATAGGTTATGTTAAAATACATTAACCGTAATTAATGTTATAACAGTTAGCATCTAAGCCAGTGTTCCAGATTAATGATCATAAAATCTAGTCATTTTAAGGGAAATTAAGTGACTAGAAATTCGGAATTAGCCGGTACACTTTTTGCGATAACATCTGATGCGCAAAGTGATTAAGAAAGTTTCAATCATGAAAGACAATAATGATTTGATTGACGATTAGTACTCCAATTACAATTAAAGAAAGATCACATTTTTAAATTTCTTTCCAACAAAAAATGAGGAAAAAATTTGATTTCACTCTTTCTCAAAGATGAGGTTTCTTTCTTCTCCTTTTTAAGGAAATTTCTACATTAATTAGTCGCTTATTCTGAGAATCATTAAAATTTTTGAAAAAAGCCTCATGAAATAAAGATGTATTTAGGAAATTGATAAGTATATTGAATAGCTTTATGAATTCATTAAATGTTGACTGAGGAGATTGAAGCTTAGTTTAGTTAAAATATATTAACACCGCGTTAAGAAACAACACGAGGGCTATTATAGAACGGACTTTGTGATTTTGAACTGCAGTCATGACGAAGACGACACTTGAAATGTCATTCCCCTCTCCAAGCTTCCTCACCAAACCGGCGGGATTACTAGGAGATTGTAGCAGTTTACTAGCGACGTTGATATTTATAACGATATCATCTGTTATCAAAATTGAAAAGTAAACTTAAAAATGGAAACGTTGACCAGGAAAAAATTTTCTGCAACTTTAGTTTTAATATCTGTGAAGTTTCAAATATAAGTTAAAGAATAAAATTCAAAACGATATTAATGCATGATATAAAGAAATGAATTTCAAGAAATAAAACAGACGGATCATAATTATATGTTGAAAAAACATGATGATGTTGCATTAATTCCAATGAAATTACAATTAAATAAGTTGGCTCCGTTAATACATGGAAATGTCTTTATATAACTTCCTTTTACGTACAATGGAAGTTTCGCACAGATATCTTTATTCCATTTTGATATCTTTGAAGCCGAATCTTTTCTTAAATGTATGTTCATTTTTGTTTCTTTCTCTATTATTGGTATACTTTTTTAAATAAAAACTACTTTTCTATTTTTGAAGCTGAATTTCGCAAGTATTACCCTAAACAGAGAAAATATAGTAAAGCACAGTTTATAAGTTTCTCATTTATTCGTCGTTTACTTTTAAACGTCATATCATCATAGTCCCGATTCATTCTTATTTGTTAAAGGGAATTCGTTCATACGACGCAAAGCTTCATTATAAGTCGTTTTTCCGGTTCTCCGTTTTTCCGGTCTATTTATTTCCTGTTTCTCTTCCACTGTTGAATGCTAAGGAATTTACTTTCCTTTTTATTTCAACAATTTTACTCTGATATCCGGAAACAAAGTATTTTAAAGATAATTAGCATATTAAAAAAAACTTAAAGTATGTTGAGAAATGTTTCAGTTACTCTTATTAGTTTGTTTTATTACAGTTAGACACTGCTAGGTTATAATGTGCCGAGCCATTTTATTATTGTAATAAGATGTGTATTTTACATAATTAATAAGAAAGTTAAGTTGGCCCCGACAGGATGCAATTAGATGTTACATTACACGGGCAGCTATTTGCCTTCAGGCCGGCCTTAATAGATGGAGATGAGAAAGATTCCGTCATCGTGTCTGAGGACTCATCAGAAGAGAGCAGTAGCTCAGAATGAAAACATACTTATCTAATATTCTAACATGCGTGAAACACTTTTGTAGGATTGTTTTCACTCGATGACAATTTTCAACTTTTTTCCACTTATCTGCTTATATTTTTAGGTCGATTTTTCTCAAATATTTACTATTACATGTTAAGAAAATATTTTATCTGAGAAAATACGTTTACTTTTTATTATTTCTATTTCTAGAACACCAGTTTTTCTCATATAACATGTTTTCATGTGTATGTATGCATTGAGCAAAGATTTATGTTATTGTAAAAACGATCTTAAAATTACTCATATATTAAAATAAGTTGTTCAGTTAAACATATTTGTATGTTATTAGCAGTATTTATCCTAAAAACCGAACAATCACAACTTTTGGTTTTGAAGTATTAATTTTTTCCACCTAGATTGTCGAAATAACACACTGTGCGGTGGTTGGTTATTGACTCCAACCATGCTTCTATGTGTTGATCTGCTGGACACCTGAGGTGGTAAGAAAGCGTGAGGTGGTACTTGGTGGCATAGAGAAAAGGCGTGCCAGGTTTTCCACAGGCACAGCAGTTTTCCGGGTGATTTCCGAATCGGAAAAGATAGGTTGGGAAGGGCCCGTGCCCTGTGATAAACTGGATGAGCTGTATCGGCCAGTTATGATTTCGAAGTCGTACCTTCTTTATGATTTCATATGTGGAACGGCCATTAATGCCATCATCCCAACGCCAATGCCACTTAGCCAGGGCTGTCTGCGTGAGATCTTGCTTTGCACTGCTTCTGGGAAGGAAAACCGTCAGCATTGCTACCTCCATGGACGTAATTGCCTCTTTGGCCTGCTCATCAGCTTTTTCGTTCCCCAGGTGCCCTACATGGGCTCTAATCCAACCCAGCCTGATGTTATGAGTGTTGTACAGAGAGTCTTGAATGTATGTGGCTATTGGGCTATTGGATTTCTGGTTTAATAAGGCTTTCAGGCTGGATTGGCTGTCGCTCCAGATCTCTACTTCGTTTTGGTGGTTTTGGGCATATTTAACAGCTTCTTGGAGAGCTATTAGCTCTGCCTGGAATATAGAATTTTTTGGATAGAGTCGTCCCTGCCATTGTGCTATAAGTTCCTGCTGCTCTCCAAAGACGCAGAAGGCAGATCCAACACCCTGTTCCATTTTACAGCCATCCGTGAATATATTAATTTCGCACACAGCACCAAGATTTTCTTCTATGTTTACTCTCTCTTCGTCAATAAACTCCACCGGATGGCGAGACCAGTCTCTCGCCTTTTCTTCATTGGTTTTGTAATTATATTCTTCTCCTTCTATTGTTAGATTTTTCTTCAAGCATGTCAGCTATACGAACTGTGCCTCTGCCTGTAGTTTGATGTCTAGAGGCATTATTCCTGTAATGGCCTGGAGAGCTTCTGTGGGCGATGTTCTGTATGCTCTCGTGATGTTAAGTAGGAAAGGACGCTGTATTTGACTTAGGTTTGTAATCATGCGGTAGGTGATGTATCTGCCTCATGCTGACACTCCATGAGCAACAGTCCTCTCTGTGACTGCTCTGTACAGTTGCGTTCGGAGCTTAGGGGAGATACCCCAAGTGCATCCCACTAGCTTTACCAGTTGGTGATGTTGTTGCAGAGCTTTCGCACCTTGCTGAACCAGATGGTGTGCCTTGGTAAGCTTACTGTCTAGGTGCACTCCAAGATATTTGAGGTTTTGGAGCGCTTGACTCGTTGGCTTCCCCAGTAAATGGACGGACCACTTCGTAGGTTTCTAAGCAGCAGGAACTGTGTTTTTTCCTTGGATATTTCTAAGCCATGGCGATCTGACCGTGTTTTGAAAATATTTAGGCCCTCCGATGCTGCTGTGCCTAGTTTTCTTTCACTTTCAGCCGCTGAAATTATCAGGAAGTCATCCGCAAAGGCTTGTATCGCTGTGTTGGTTGGATACTGTTGTGCGAGGGCCTCTTTTGCCACTAGACTCCACAGCGCAGGACCACTGCAGAACCCTTTCGGACAACCCCTGGTCTATTGTTGTTGTGCCACTCCTTCGTTGGTTGGGATTATTACATTTCTGTCTTTGAGTAGGTTTCTAAACAGTGACTGAATGTTCTGTGGGCATTGGTTATTTGAGAGTTTTTCGACTATTGAGCTATATTTTAAGTTATCGAAGGCCCCTTTAACATCGATAGAGACTACGGCGACATGCAGTTTATTTCTTCTGTGACGGTCTATTGTGGTAAAAAGGAGTCAAGAGTATGGTCAATTGAAAATCCCTCTTTGAAGCCAAATTGCTTTGGACTGACTTATCGGGTCTTTTTTAGGAAGTATGTAAGGCGTTGAGTCATGAGCTTCTCCAGCAGTTTCTCCACGGATGGGAGGAGAGAGATCGGGCGATAGGACTTGGGGTCGTTTTGGTCTTTTCCTTCTTTATAGAAGAGAAGGATGGCTCCCGTTTTAAAAGACGTTGGAAAGAGGACAAGGCTTAGGCACTTATTAAATATTTCCAGTAGTAGCTCAGGACTGGCGGAGTGGATTTGCTGGAGTATGATGTTGCTAACAAAACCGTCAGCAGACCTAGAACCACTTTGATGGAAAAGAGTCATGAACAACAACAATTCTAGGGCGAAAATAAAAAAAACTCATGCATTTCATCGCGGAAAACGAACCACTCTTTTTTCCAAAAGATGGCGACAACAACTAGCCACAGACCCAACTAACCCTATGTACTCATATTCTCTCTTATTCCATACACAGGGCAAGACCCTCTCAAATTCAACAACACAACGATCTGAAAGACTGAACTTTAAAAAAATATTATATTCTTTTGTTTTAAATGTCATGTTTTTTGTATCTTTTTATAGAAATTGTAATTTTTTTTTGCTCTGGCTTTTTTTAATAAAGTCTCACGCATACCCAACTAACCGACAGGGAGCCGCCTTGGCTCCGAGTTCGGGGGTATGCTGTGGTGTTAAGTCCGTCATAGCCTGGTACCTTAGTCTTGTTGAGCTCTTTTATAACTTTCCGTAATTGTCTGCTGGAGAAGGGCTATCATTAGGTTGTGATGAGGCAGTACTGCCTATGAATGGATCTTGAGGTGTATGAGAGTAGAGGGTTTCCAGTATGTTTTAGGGGATGCTAACTTCCGTGCCTGCTGGAGTGCTCTGTTGAAATATGTCCGAGTGAGTTCGACCTGCACGGAAAATTGCTTTATATTGTTTGCCAAAGGGATTGGAGGCTTCCATGCAGAATTTCCTCCAGGTCCATCGTCTCGTTCTGACTAGGTTTCTTCTGTACTGTGCTCTTTCTCTTGAATAAATAATGCATCCTGCTTTCCGTAGCTCTTTTGGCGATCTCTGTGGCCTCCTCCTGAAGGCTCCCATTCTCTTCTTCATCATGGCTAGATCTTGAGTCCACCAGGTTGGGGTTTGTTGATTTCCTGCTTCTTTAGGCGTTTACAAATTTCTACTAGTTTTAGGTGGATGCTATTGATTGCTTTGTCTAGGTCTTCCTTATTGTTGCAGTTGCGTAGGTCTTCAAGGGCTTGGTGGGCGTATTGGCGCAGGTTCCTGTGGAATTTCGAGTGGCCGCCATATTTGGTTTTGAATCTGATGAACGTCATGGTTTTCCTTTCTAAGTGTATTTCTAGCTTAATTTACTGGTGATCACTTAGGGATTCCTCCTCAAGTACTTCCCATGACGCTCTGGTTGTTATTTCATTGTTTGAAACTATAGATAGGTCAGGTCGCCCTACTATACCATTGGTATGGAGGAAGGTAGGGGGCATCGATTGGATTAAGAAGAATCATTTGTTTGGCGTTCATCGTGTTTTCAATTGCTCTTCCTCTGGGAGTGGTATCGTTATAGTATATCGTAGTCTTCGCCATTAAGTGCTTCCACCATGTCTTGGATTTCCATCAGGGTGGGTTCTATATCTTCGAGTGGGGAGGAGTACGCAGAGATGATCGTGCATGGCTTCCCATTAAGAATAATCATTATTGCAACGATGTTGTCGAGTTCAGAGAGAGAGGTGGCTTTAAGGGTGCTGTGGAGAATGATGCAGGCTTTTCCAATCTTAGAGGTCCACTCTTTCTCTTTTGTGGTATGGCTTTGACCTCGTCCTTTTCATATAAGGCTCTTGAGCCAGGATTATGTCGATTTTGTGCTGTGGCACCACTTGCCGCAGTTGGCTCATCGCTGGCTCGCATTTTTGAAGATTTATTTGAAGGATTCGAAGGGCTGGCTTTGAATTTGAAATGGTGGAGTGGGAAAAAATTTGACGGTTTTCTAAAGTGTTCATGATGATAAAAGTAGAAATGGCTGAAAAAGAGTTTAAAAAAAGGCTGCTGATGGAGTTTAGGCGTAACTGATTGCCCTCTTGTATTTGGCCACCTCTCTTTTGTAAATCGGGCAGTTGTTTTCGTACGCTGGGTGATCTGCTCTGTAGTTGTGCCCCATCTTCTATTCTCGTCGTGGCAATTTGCGCAGCAAGCATGGCGACTCCAGCAGGATCTCGTGTGGTGAGGAAAGGCGCAAAAGGCACATAGAAATCTCAGAGACTTGCATTCCTTTTGCTGGTGCCCGTATTTCTGGCAATTGAAGCAGCGCTTCACACTGAAGTGCTCCTTGATGGAGTGCCTCGTCCATCCAATGGTGAGTTTCCTCAGCTGCTCAAGTGCCCTGAAGGTTCCAGGGGGAGGAGATGACGTGGTGTTCTAATTCTCCTCTGCCTTTAAACGATGTTTGAAGACACTGCTCTCAATGCCGGTTGCCTGGAAAAGAAAGTGGAACACATTTGCTTCTTCCGTTGCTTTTGGGATGTCGTAGATTATGCAGCGTGGGAAGCGCTTTTCTGGCTTTTTGATTTCCACGCCGATAATGGATTCGGTTACCTTCACTTTTTCTATACTTTTTTCCCAGCTTTCCTCGTCAGGGCAGTCTATGGCCAATCCGTTGCTGATTTACCGGAATCCCGAGACTCTGGCTCTTATTGTGCTGGATTTAAAAGAGGCCTGGACTTTTCTGGCTATTTCTTTCCTATCTGCAGTTTCCTTTGGGATTAGCAGGACCGTGCGCTTGGGCTGTTGAGCACCGCCTGCTCCTTTCTGTGCTACTTTTGCATAGCTCAGTTGTTACTGCTGCGTGTTTAATTGGGATTTGTCAGACTCTTTTGTCGTCTGTGTCTGGATACCAAATTACCTGGTTTGTTTGGGAGGCCTCTGTTCTTTAATCTACTGGAACTTGAGTTTTATACTATCTAGCACGAGATTAGCCGTTTTCCTCTGGCCGTTGGTGAGGTACGGCTGGCCATTCTTTGTGTTGTTTAATATTGCTCTGAGACGCTTAAACATTTTTTCCGCAGGTTGGACTTGTCCATGGAAATGCAAGTCACTGGAAGCTGTTGTGACTGGAGTCAATTGACCGTTCATGATGAAATTTCGCTAAACAAAAGTTCTTAGGAACAAAAATACTAGAGCCTAAGGGATGCGATCTGGCTGAAAAAAGAACTAAACAATAAGAAAGGGGCCCGGGTGAGCCCTGGCATGATGGGTAAGAGGGAACAGGACGCGAATGATGCCGATTCAATAACAACGGAGACAAATAGAGAAAATACTTCATACACAGAAACAAAAAACGAGACTTGACTAAATTTAAAATAAAAAAATAGTCTGCAAAAAAAATAAGATACAAAATGAAGGAACACACAAAAAACATTAAAGAAGAAAATACAAACAAAAAGATAGTTGAGAGTGCATATGTTCGTGTTGTCATGTTTACGCAGCATATTCTCAATTGCTAACAGTTGCAATTGGAAACTAGATGGTGTTCCTGTCTGCGTCTGGAGGGGAGTCACACTTCTGGCTCAATGTGGTGACCTTCGAGCTATGGCCAGAGGACGGGGCTCGTATATTCACATATAAATTCACTGTTTCATAGAGTCAGACACATGTAGACAATTGAATAAGTAATGTATTTTTGTGTCATTGCTGACACTTGAAGGGTGCTAGAAGCGAGTTCTGAGTTATGATGAAACACAAAATGTACAAAAATGTAAAACTCGAAACACTTACTTATAAGATAATAACTTGGTTACCAATATACATTAAAATGAGATCTGGGATAAAGAAGTGGGTGGGTGTGTGGTCGGGAGGAAAAAAAGATATATCAAATGAGACACCTCAACTTATTCAAGAAGATAAAGAAGCAATTTACAACGAAAGCAAAAACTTGGGGATAGCAATGCTTGGCAGTCTCGAAGAAATGGCCAAGTCACATATGGAGAAGTAAATGGAGATAGACTGGACTATACGGTGCGAGACCCAATGTTTACACTTGCAAATTTCAGAAAGCCCTGGAAAAAGGGGAAAACAGCAATACATTTTTGCTTGAGGAGGTGTTACAGGGTGCTTAAACAGTTAATTCGGTCACACCCCACACAGATATTACACTTATAAATACAATTACACAAAAATGTGGATCGGCACCAGTACACTCGGACACTAAAGGTTACATGCTCAAAGACTCACCTTGGAGGCCTCTAGTCACTCATTAATGTTTGAATTGCTGCTAGAAAGAGGATTCTCGAAGAACAAAAGGGATATGCATGGGATACCACAAATAGACCCTTCCAAGTAAAGTCCATTTCTTCCTCAGCTAAGTAAGAAAACTTTCAGTCCTTCTTCAGGGGCTTTATTCAGAAAAGGCAGCCTCTCTCCGCAAGACGGCCCTAAGTTAGTTTTCCTGGACGTACATGATCACTTAATATTCTCTGTGAACACGCCCCGTTTTATTGCATTTCCAACAGGTAACGTTCGGATTTCGTCTAAGTATATTTTTTTCCCGGCAGCAAGATTATTCGATAGTTTTTCCAACGTTTTCAGTAGACAGTCAAATTTTTCATCTCTTTCTTTCTTAGTGCTATTCTCTATCTCTATTGATCTTACATTTCGGGATGTCTTGGAAACAGTTTTCGCAGCCTCATACTTCATGCTATATGCCAAAGTTGATTTCAAGTCTTTGGCATCCATCAACCTTGTTGCATGACGAGTATCTTCATTTCTGATAGCGTCTATAAAGTACTGGGGTGTTAGACTGTCACGAATATCCCGAGGCCGCTCGGCATAGGTCAGGCTCATTAGCCTCTCTACATGGCCGATTAAACACTTGGAGACTTTCTCCTGGCTTCTGTAATCTTGCATTTAGTTCGGTTCGGTAAAACTGCGTAAGATGGCTTTTCTCCAAATCGGGGTTCCAGAGCTCTCAATATGGTCGATATGTCCGTCAACTTATCTGCTGGTATGGATTCTAGAACTTCCGCCGCTGATCCTTGAAGACAGGCTACAAGTTGACTGGCCTTCACAAAGTCCGACCATCCGTTTGTCGAGCTCGCAACGTCGGGAGAGGAAATTATTTTATTGTTTTCAATGAAATTCAGGAATTATGTAATTTTGACCATAACTGGGAAAATATTAATAAAATTAAATATTATATTTTTAGGCTTAGAAATAATAGATTGAAATAGTTTATTAATAATAAATTTGAAGAATTAACCCTCTGAGTGGTTCGGTCTTCTTTGTAAAGCGATTCCAAAAGCGAGCGATTGAAGAACCTTTATCTGTTTTAAAAGTGTGCCTTCCTCCCAACAGAAAATGTTCCGAAAGCGCTGCAGATCGAGTCTCTTCCCCCCCCTCTGAACTAGGAACTATTAGCACCCCCATGGAGGGGATAACCGCAAGAATCTGTTATATTCATCTTGGAACCTATTCAAACTACAGTGCCAGGGGAATTCTGGGGTATTTATCTGGGCCTGGGATAATTGCTTTCGGAAGATTCCATCTGTGGCGTGACTGAATATCTTCAAGATGCCCTCATTCTGCATATTGCCCGTGTCCATAACACCAGATGACAAAAATAAACGCCGTTACACCAGACAAATGCCAGACCGTTAGGCCAAAAAAATGAATGCTATATTACTTATTTTTTATGTTGTGAGTTTCTAAAAATATGAACATCATTGAAGTTGCATGAAAGCTGATATTCTTTAGATGTCTGTGACTTCAATTTATTTGTTGTTTATTAATAGTTGTATTTTAGATATTGGCTGTATTTCATATTATTAGTTGTCTTTTTTATATTCTTGAATTCAATTTATTTTCAGTCTACACGTCAGTATATTAGTCTACGAATGTAAAAATAATTTCCCTAATTTTAAAGATCAACAACAATGCCATTTATATATATATATTTTACTAATCTCTATTGGCACTATAAAACTTTTCATATTGTTTCTTGATTTAGTATTCGGTAAAAGGTAGAAAATTTAGAGCCGATCACAAATATAAACAGCGCTTAACTGGATTAATCCGTTTTGTATGCACATAAACACTTATTATATAGATAGTCACATAATAATCTATATTCCAAAATAGCCAACAATAATCAATATATATGAAGGATTATAAATAACCTTCTTAACCCTGAATAATGTTTTAAATAAAATAATATGCTACAAGCCTTTTGTAATGAAACTCGTTACATTTGCGTTTTAAGAGAACGAGTTAATAATTCTCAAACTAAAGGTTACATTTTGAAAACTAATGCGCTAAATATTGGAAGAAATAGCTTATTCATATACCTTTATTTAGTACGCAAGAGATTATCTTCTATTATAATAAACGGAAATTTAATTCACCTGAAATTTGAAACTTTGATACTATTGTCCAGGTACTAGAGCATCCAGTCGCAAATTTTTCAAAATTAAATTTGGGGACGTTCAAATATTACGTAAGCACCCAAGGGGGGGGGG
>BGPR01000991.1:198287-251786 GCA_013235015.1 Araneus ventricosus | reverse complement strand
CCTTCTTTCTGAAAGAAGACCTCAATGCAGATAGCGTTAAAATGCCCCAAGCTATAGGGGTGTGGGGTCTTGGATCCTGTGGTATCTCTAATTTGCAGTAAGTACATTCTTATCAGCACTCGTTGTGTCGACCGCTACCCTACCCAGCTAATCAATCAAAATGTCAAACCACGGAAGGGGGAAGAAATTCGGAAAATTACGTTCATCGCACTTTAGAGACTGTTCACAAGAGACGTATATTTCCGGGCTGACAGCTTTCGGCGTATCTCTGACCACACGTTGAAATGCGTGTTATCCGCTTATGGGATAGTCCAAGGTCGACGTAAAAATACGTGTGAAACGCTCAGAGGGTTAAAGTTTAATAATACTACTATGAAAACTATTTTATTAGATATATTTAATTTAAACTTGGAATGGATAAAACAGACTACTTTTCATATAAATATTAGTGGTAAAAAAGAATATTGTGTTATTAATTTTTTTATTTTTTTTTTGAGAAATTGCAGCTGCAGAACATTATCCATGAAAGTAAAGATTACTCTCCTGTTAAAGATAAAACTGTAATATCAACAGCCTTTAAATTCTCCAGGTCCCTTAAAAAACAGTTCTGTAAATATAATTTCCATTTTAAAAATCTGAGCGAGATTAATAGCTCACACTGCGATTGTAATGGCGATGAAAATAAAGAATTTATTGATAACGGACAAGTCAATACGGTAATTTAAAAAATATTGAATCGGGCTCTCTGGAAAAGGGAACTAAATTCAGATTAAAACACAAAGTAAGCCTTAAAAGAATTGTCAGTTCGGTTAGCGGAAACTTGGATATATTGGAAACAGCTAGAAAATATCACTGGCCTGTTGAAAGACTTGGAGAGTGGAAACAGCTCATTTTGTTGGAGACAAGAAACAGATAAGCAAAAATAGAGGTATAATTATTAAAAGAGATATTTTCTTTAATTATCCCTATTAGCACAGGAAAAATTGCGAATATTGAAAGAATGATGTCCTGTAATCTTGCATCTTGCCATTGTGCATGATTCGGCGCGAATTATAATTTGTCTGCCATAGAACATCTGTGAATGGTCGGAATTTTTTTCGGTAACCTCTGAACAGAAGCCACCCACGGCGTGACCAGTGGGTAACGACAGAAGTCATTCCACATTCTTAGTTTATTGCTAGAAGGTGAGCTTGTGACGTCAAAAGCACTTTTATGTTTGAAAGCCCATTGCATTTTGTATTACGGGCTGCGTGAACGTGGCGAAGGGAAGGTGCGACCCCCCTCCCCCTCCAGATCTTTTCTTGATTCCCTTCGACATTAATTCTTCTGTTGCCATCACTTCAATCTTACCAAAGAACACTGCATTTTATTACTTTAGTTGGTATTTTTTGAAATATTTACTGACCCTGAGTTGAAATAATTTATTTATCTAAAGGAAGATTTATATATTAATATTATAAATATTATATGTCAGAATCTAAGAAATTAAAAGCTTCAGAACTTTCTGAAAGATAATTTAGTGTTTGAAGGTGGTTTTACGCCATATTCAAATAAACATGAGGGATGAACATTTGGATTAAGGGAACGGTGGATCTTCAAATTGTCAAAAATTGGCCAAAATATAGAATTTTTTGCTATATTGAGATGTTGCTTACTTTAATGAACCATATGCACAAAACCGCATGTCTCTAAATTAATTTATTAAAAAGTTATTGGCATTTAAAAAATTAAATACGACCCAAATATGTAAAGAAATATGTCAACAAAGAGAAAACACAATATGTTTCACATTTTAATTTATATTAGAATTAATATTTTTACGTTTTAGCTTTCGTGGATTTTAACTGTAATTGTTAACTGCTGTTTGCCGCGTTTGTTTACACTTCTACCTCGTGTTTAACGAGTTGACGTGTTATTATTTGCTATCATCATTTGTGATATCTGCCTACTTCCTGGTATCATCTGAAGTTTTTTTTGGCTGAAAAACCCTGGTAAGTTATAATACTTTATAGTTTGTATACATTATTTACATAATGGATACTGTTGGTCGACGATATCGTAAGTTGAAAGGTAGACCATCAAAACGAATGCGTTTGTGTGCTTCTAACATAAGTGAGAGATGGGAAAAAGATAAAGTAGAGAATTCCAATATTTCAGTGTGTGTTAAAAACTGTGTAAGCAATGAAGGTAAGCAAAAGAAAAATTTTGTAAATGCAAGTGCCACAAAATTGGAAGTTTTGCCTTCTACCTCTGTTAGGTAACGCGCAATTGAAGCGCAACCTACCGGCCAGACATCTAATCAACCATTACCAACTGAGATCGGAGTGAAGGCAGCCACCCACCTGAGCTGTGGCTCGTATTCGATATGGTGATCAAAACACACCATCTGCCCTTGCAGAGTGTTAACCTGTGAACTATTTAAAATCCGCCCCTGCGGAACTATGGTAATTCTAATAACTAGCCGCCCTTACGGAATGATTATCTGTTATTCACCCGCTCCAGCGGTGAAGTAGTTGAAAGGAAATTACCCAAGTATTGTTTATTGTTCACTACATGTTGAGTGTCAAATAAATATATTTTTCTACTATCGACGACTTTTCTGTGAATAACACTCAACATAAATTTGGTCCGTCGATTGCCACAGGATTATTATTTTTAAAACCATGGATCCAAAAATAACGGCATTAAATATGTTGCGTGGTGCCCTTAGACAAAGCGTCACAAAACTGGAAAATTACATAAAACAAGGTGCTTCCGAAGATAAAGTGGTGTTAGAAACGAAACTTACGAAGGTGGACACTATTCGAAATAAGCTTTTTGATCTCCAAAAACGATACTATGAATTACAACCAGAAGCTGATTTAACAGAAACTGACGAAGCTATAGAACAGATGGAAACATCTCTGGAAGAAATTGAAGTAAGTCTAAAATACCGCATTTCTAAACATAATATTGATGATAAGAGTACTAAGCTCAATATTAAAGAAAATAAACTGGAAAGTTACTAAGTGTTAAATTGCCGGACATTCCTCTTCCGCAATTTAGCGGAAAGTATGAAGAGTCTGGTAACTTTAAATCTCAGTTTTTTAGTTTAATAGAAGATAATGATGGATTGAGTAATACTGAGAAGTTATACTATCTTAAAAATCTCCATTAACTGGAGAAGCTAAGCTCATACGAACCACTGACGATACTTATAAATCAATATTAAAAGCTCTCGATGATCGTTACGAAAACAAGAGAGCAGTTGGTGATTCTCAAACATTAAGTTTAATTAATCTAGAAAAATTAAACTATGAGTCAGCAGAAGATTTAAGAAAATTGTTAGATACTGTTGAAAAGAATTTAAGAACACTAAAAGCTTTAAAATATGAGAGAAACAAGCTTTCTGATGTATTGATCATAAATTTGATTCTCCAGAAAATGGACAAAGAAACTAGAAAACAATTTCAAATAACCTTGAAGAGTAAAGAAGTACCTGATCTTGATAATTTTTTTTTACTTTTTTGGAAAATTGTTGTCATGTCTTCGAATACGTAAATAAAAATGTACCATCTAAGCCATTTTCTAAAGATCAGTTATATCATAAAGGGTTTAGTTGCAGTGATAAACAAAAACCAAAATATCATCAGTTCGCCAAGCCTAATAAATCATTTGTGGTTGGTAGAGAAGATAAAATGCAACAATGTTTATTATGTAATAAAGATTTTCACCCTTTATATAGATGTTTTAAATTTCAGAACATGTCTGTTCATGAAAGAATCAAGTATGTTACAAAAGAAAACATTTGTAAAAATTGCTTAAACGCCCATAAGGGTCTTTGCCGAAGTACTTTAACATGTCGGATTTGCAATTCCAAGACGAATAATACGATGCTTCATCAAGGTCAAACTACGGCGGAAACACTCGGCGACCACGCGGCGCCAATTAAGGTATCCGACTGTGTTCGGAGACATTTTTTTGAAAAATAAGTTATATATATTTTTTAATGTTATTTTTCAACTGCATATGTTTTAAAACTATGAAAATATTGTAAAATTAGGCTTTAAAAATAATATTTTTTAAAAAAAAACTGAGAAATTTGAAGAAAAATGACTAAAATATTAGCCTTACGCTAACAGCCATAGACAAAATCATATTCTAAATATACATAACTCCTTGTAGGAATACATTTTTATGACAGTTATCTGTGTTATGCTCTAAAATATTTCTTGTACTTCAAAGTAGTTTTGAGATATAGCTGAACATAGTTACTAAACTGGTAATTTTTCATAAAAAATGCTTTTCGTTTATGTTTAAGCACTTAAAAATAATACTTAGTTTTAAAATTGACCTTAGGTTTTAGAGGAAAACATCAAGCATATTACAGAAAACAATCTCAGAAAATTTCATATCAATACTTGAATAACTTTTCGAGAAATCAATGTTACGGTCGACAGTTTTTCTCGAAAATATCATTTCTCAGAAAACACGTTTAAAGTTTTCATGCAACATAAAATAATGCTTACAGTTCAGTAGTAAAATTGTTGTAACTCCATTTGTAATTCACGTAGAGTAAAAAGTGAGACATTTTTAGAAAGTTGGATAAACAGGCTACAAAACTAAGTAATAAAAAGTGTTTTGGTAATTTCATCAAAAACGACGATTTTAAACCAGTCGGATACCAGCCTCATAAACCTGACGGTAGTATAAACAACGCGAAGAATTCTTCTGGCTGTGTTGAAATAAATCCTGAACATTTGCTGACTGCCTCAATTTCTTATAACTCGCAAAAAAATCGATTATTCTAAGTACCGCAGATATTTATGTTAAGAGTGAAAATGAAAGATAGAAATTACGGATTCTGCTTCTGCCAGTTGTCTGCTCAGTAATAGAGCTTGCAATATGTTGAATTTAAAGCGAGAACCTTTCAAAACATATATTAGTGGTATTGGGGGAAACAGCCAAGAAATCAAGGCCAAAGTAGAAATAAATATTTCGAATGAAGATGAAACTTATTCGCGCAACTGCAATTCTTAATTGTTCCTCGCATTACATCATTAATCCTATCACAAAAAATAAATATATCGAACATTGAAATTCCCAATCACGTTAAACTAGCTGATCCAAACTTTTGTATTCCTGGCAAAATAGATATGTTAATTGGAAGTGATATATTTTTTGATTTACTTAAGGCAGATAAAATTGGATTAGCTAATGGTAATTTAATATTACAAGAATCAGAATTAGGATACGTTGTATCGTTAAAATTGCCGACTGAAGTCACTTCCAACTATTGTTGCCTTGCAGTTGAGACAAAGTTAGATAATGCAATTAAAGAATTCTTTGAAATTGAATCTTTTCGGACAGATTCTTTCGATTCAACCAAAAGTGAAGAGGAAAAATTCTGTGAGGAACACTTTGTAAAAACTCATAGTAGGACGAAGTCAGGAAGGTATATTGTTTCCTTACCTATGAAAGAAAATGCAGATTCCGTATTAGGATTTTCTCGAGAAAACGCAGTTAAAAGGTTAAACGGAATTTGGAACAAATTAAATAAAAATAACACATTAGCCGCACTCTATAAGGCATTTTTGCAAGAATACTTAGATTTAGGACATATGCAACAAATAATAGATGAGGATAATACCAAATTCTATTATATCCCTCATCATTGTATCTACAAGCCAGAAAAGACTACTACTCCACTAAGAGTAGTCTTTGACGCTTCGGCAAAAACTTCAACTGGTCAATCATTGGATTCTATATTACTCAACAGAGATTCAATTCAAGATGATTTATTTTCATTAGTAACTAGATTTAGAACCCACAAATATGCGTTCAGCGCTGATATTCAAAAGATGTATAGACAGATATTAGTTGAACCATCCCAAAGATATCTGCAGAGAATAGTTTGGAAGGAAACCAACAATTAACCGATAAAAATCTATCAGCTAAATACTGTTACATATGGTACGGTCAGAGCTCCATTTTTACCTATGAGAGTTCTTAAGGCTCTTGCAGATGCTGAACACCAAGATTTTCCGGAAGCAGCAAAGATAATTTCCAGGGACATGTACATGGATGATGTTCTGTCAGGTGCAACATCTGTAACGTCAGCAAAAAGGTTGCAAGCTGATCTAAGTAAACTGTTACGGCGTGGGGGTTTTGAACTACATAAATGGGTGTCGAATCATCCAGCCCTGCTTAATGATATTTCTACATCCGAATATTCATTTGAAGATACGCAGTCGAACACAGTAAAGGCATTAGGAATGCTTTGGAAGCCCCAGCCTGATCAACTAACATTTAAGGTATCGGTGAAGAAGAGAGATTCTTTAACGAAAAGAGAAGTATTGTCACAAATCGCTAGACTTTACGATCCTCTAGGTATCATTGGTCCAGTGATAGCAAAGGCAAAAATATTTATGCAAAGCCTTTGGTTACAGAAACTTGACTGGAATGACAACTTACCTACAAAAGTCCTTCAAGTATGGAATGACTTTCTTGTTAAACTACCAGGAGTTATTGAAATTAATATTCCGAGATATATCTTGAGTGAGGATGTGACTAAAATCGAACTGCACGGGTTCTCTGATACTTCGGAACGTGCCTACGGTGAAGTTATATACATCAAATGTGTCACCCATTCAGGATTCATTCAGACTAAACTCGTGTGCAGAAAATAAAGGGTTTCTCCATTGAAACCAATTACAGTGCCTAGGTTGGAACTTTCTGCAGCTCTACTATTAGCGAGACTAATGCATAAAATTGTTCCTGTTCTTGATATTCCTTTAGACAAAATTTGTCTGTGGACTGATTCAAAAATTGTTCTAGCCTGGTTAAATATAGAAACGCACATGCTGAAAAACTTTGTCAGCAATCAAATTGCAAAAATTCAAAGCCTCTGTTCCAATTCCCAGTGGAGGCATGTCTCATCAAAATGTAACCCTGCAGATGTCCTTTCCAGAGGTGCTGATGCCAAAGATCTTCGAGACAACTACTTGTGGTGTCAGGGTCAGGAGTTTTTACTTCGTGATATTACCGATCCTGAAGAGTATCCTTTCCCTAAGGATAAAATTTTGATCAAGAACTGAAAAGAAATGTGACTGTTTCCTGTGCAGTGACTAATGACTTTGATTTTCTTGATAAACTTTTAAATCTTACGAATAATTATAGTAAGCTAATTAGGATTTTAAGTTTTTGTTGCAGGTTTCTTAAGAATTGTTTACATAAAAATGTGGAAACAGGTTTCCTCACTGCTACAGAACTGGGCAATGCAGAGCAGCTGCTGATGAAACAGGTACAGTCTACAACTTTCGCAAAGGAGATAACTGCTCTTCAAGATGGTAAGAGTGTTCCAGTTTCCAGCAAATTAAAATCTCTAGATCCTTTCTTAGATAGTAATTCAGTTTTGAGAGTTGGTGGTCGTTTAAAAAATGCTAATTTAGAATATGATGCTAAACATCAAATTATCTTACCTAATGGTCATAAGATAACAAAATTGATATTTGATTTTTATCAAAAAAAGTATTTGCATGTAGGTGCCCAAGGTTTACTGCATCAGGTTCGTTTAAGCTATTGGCCTCTAAATGGTAAAAGCACAGCTCGTATGATTGTGCACAACTGTGTTATAAAAATAAACCAGTAATATGTATAAACCAGTAAGTATGTTATAAAAATAAACCAGTAATAGCAGATCAAATAATGGGTAACCTTCCTAAGGAAAGAGTTACACCCATTTCAGCATTTACAAATTGTGGTATTAACTTCTGTGGCCCATTTCTTATTAAATTTAAAAATCAGAGGAAGGGCATATATTCAAAAATTCATGTAGCTATATTCATTTGTCTATCAACTAAAGCCATACATTTAGAAACTGTTTCTGATCTTTCGTCTGAAGCCTTTATTGCTTCTCTTAAAAGATTTATTGACCGAAGAGGAAAAATGGCAATGATAATTACAGATAACGCTACAATTTTTAAAGGAGCTAAATCAGAACTAAACCGCTTATTTAACTTAATCAGAAAACCAAATGAGTACTTAGTTAACCATCTTTCCTCTGAAAGAATTAATTGGAAACTAATCCCCCTAGATCTCCCAATTTTGGTGGTTTATGGGAAGCAGGTGTAAAGTCATTTAAATATCACCTTAAACGCACTATAGGTTTATATAAAGTAACACTTTAGGAATTTAATACAATAATTATTCAAATCGAAGGAATATTAAATTCTCGGCCTTTAAGTCCCTTGTCTTCAAATATAAATGAGTATGAAGTGTTGACACCAGCTCATTTTCTAATTGGACGTCCTATAACAGCTATTCCGGAACCAGAAATTATAAATATATCAGATAACAAATTATCTAGGTGTCAACAATTCACTAAATTCACACAGATAATTTGGAAAAGGTGGCAGAGGGAATATTTGAATCATCTTCAACAACGCTATAAATGGCAACTTAAAAAGATAATTTACGAGAAGGTATGATAGTGATAGTAAAAGAAGACAATTTACCGCCGTGTAAATAGGCACTTGCAAAAATCAAAGAAATAATTATAGGCACAGACAATCATATTAGAGTAGTTAAATTAAAAACTGCACCTGGAGCATTCATGAGATCTATTTCCAAAATATGTGTTCTTCCTAATCAAGAAGTCAATTATTAAAATATATTTTGCTCTGTATTTTTTATGTATCAATATTATACTTGCATTGCATTATATCACATTCAGTATTATGTAGTATTTCAGTATTTTTCTTATTAATCGTATATCTTATTATTCTTGTACTTTATTATATTGTATTATATATTGGAATAATAACCATTTTATAAATATAAAGTAGAAAAAATTGTATTATTGAAATTGGGGTAATTTCAACGCCCCCCGGTATGTTAGGTAACGCTCAATTGAAGCGCCACCTACCGATCCGACATCTAATCAACCATTACCAACTGGAATCGGAGTGAAAGCAGCCACCCACCTGAGCTGTGGCTCGTATTCGATATGGTGATCAAAACACACCATCTGCCCTTGCAGAGTGTTAACCTGTGAACTATTTAAAATTCGCCCCTGAGGAACTATGGTAATTCTAATAACTAGCCGCCCTTACGGAATGAGTATCTATTATTCACCCGCTCCAGCGGTGAAGTAGTTGAAAGGAAATTACCCAATTATTGTTTATTGGTTACTATATGTTGAGTGTCAAATAAATTTATTTTTCTACTATCGACGACTTTTCTGTGAATAACACTCAACAACCTCTGCTTCAACAAGCAATGCCATTGAAAAAAATTCTTATGTCATTATGAATAACAGTATGTGGTCTTCCCTTCTGTATAACACAAAATGTGATGAATGCAATATGTGTTCTTTGGATGTTACATTTAATGGCACTTAAGGCTTTTCATCAAAAATAGAACTAAAATGTAAAAATTGTGAGAAAGTATTTAACACCATATTTTCCAGCCCTCGTGACAATTTTGATAAATGCTTTGAAGCAAATAAAAAGCTTGTTGAAGCTTTTTGGAAAATTGGGAAAGGCCACGCAGCATTGGAAGTTTTTTCAATGGCTATTGGCATTCATGCAATGGATAAAAAAACATTTTCAAAATGTTTACACAAATTGTATGAGGAGAAGCAGAGTTATAAAGATGACATTCTTCAAATGTCTCATAAAATTGTTCGTTAAAAGCATAATGAGTTAGCATCACCAGAATAATGAAATTATTGATATCACAGTCTCGTATGGCAAAAGTTTGGGCATTCATCACTTTATGGTATTGGGATAGTTGTTGATATTTTGACTGGTGTCGTTATTGATTACGAGATACTTTCAAAATATTGTCCTGAATGCAATACTGCAAAAACGGATCTTGGGAAACATAGTGCTGATTTCTCCATTTGGTAGAAAACCCACAAGCCAGAATGCAGCGTAAACTATGTGGGATCTTCAAATGCGATGGAAGTTAAAGCTGCAGAAATTTTATGGAAGAGATCGGTTGAAAAATGTAGTATGCGATACATGAATGTTCTGTCAGATGGTGATTCTAAATCATACCAACATTTATTAGAGTTAGATGTATATGGTGACAATACGAAAATATCTAAAGAAGAATGTCTGAATTATGTGGCAAAGAGACTTGGGACAGGACTTCGTAATAAAGTCAAAGAGTGTCGAAGTAAAGGTGTCACAATTGGTGGTCGAAAAGAGGGAAGCTTGAAAGAAAGCACCATATTAAAACTCACAAATTTTTATAGGAAAGCTATAAAAGACAATGTCCCTGATGTCCAAAAAATGAAAGCTGCAATATTTGCTTCATTGTTCCACACTTCATCGACAGACAAAGCATCTAAGCGTAATAAATGCCCAACAGGCGTGACATCATGGTGCTTTTATCAGAGGGCATTGGCTAACAATGAAAAGCCAAAGTCTCATTCGTCAATGAAGACAAAGTTGTCAGCGCAAGTTCTTGAAAAAATGCTGCCTGTGTATCAAAGGCTTGCAAACAACGAACTGTTGGCAAGATGCGTCTCGGGAAAACACAGAATGTGAACGAAAGCATTCATAGTGTTATTTGGAACATTTGCCCAAAAGAAACTTCTGTTTCTAAAAAGCGCCTCGAATTGGCAGTAATTTCTGCTATAGGCGAGTTCAATTTTGGCTGCTTGAATAACCTTAGCGCAGAACAGTATGAATTAAACTCAGAATCTGTTCACATTGCTGAAAGATGTGATAAACGCCGCATAGCACAATGTGAAAGTAGGGGTACTGAAAAGTGGAAAAGGAAAAGAATTTCGAAGAAACTATCTAAATCTAATAATAATACAAAAATCATTGAAAAAGAGGGTAAAACATATGGTTCTGCGAAATCTTAATTAGTTTTTGTTGTGAATAAATAGTTATTTATATTAATTTAGAAAATACATGTACCTGAAAATTTTAACGCTTCAATTTGTCTAGTTGACTAAAATTATTCGTATGGTATAAAGAGAGCATGTATTAAAGGTAAGTGCACATATATATTTAAAAAGTCTCAAAACGATTTTTTTTCAGACTTACGTGTCACCATGCGATTTTATTTTTTAGTAATTCTTTTGAAATTTCTGGTAAGGTATCCTGATAGATACTAAAATAAATATTTGTTTTCATTTTAAGTGTCGACTTCATTTAGATAGTTAAGTTGGTTTCAATTTATTATTGTTGTGAATAAATAGTTATTTATTAATTTAGAAAACACGTGCCTGAAAATTCTAACGCTTCAAATCACGCCTTTCCATTTAAACATTTTTTCTCTTCTAAATTTATTTTTAAGTGAATAACATACATAAATATGTCTGTACTTTAATAAAATGAATAGTGTATGGTATAAAGAGAGCAAGTATCAAAGGCAAGTGTGCACGTATTTTTAAAATCTCTTTTCATCAAAACTGTAATTTTTCAGATTTACGAGTCTTTAAAATGTTCCATGCTTCTCAATTTTTTTAGTAAATCTTATGAAATTTTTAGTACCATATCCTGATAGATACTAAAATAAATCTTGGTATTCATTTTATGTTTCGACTTCATTTAGATAATTAAAAGTCACTTTATCTTGAAAAAATGTAAAATTTTGATGAAAATTAAGTAAACAAAAACGAAAATATTTCCTATAAATTAACTATTCAATGAAATAGCAAAATAATACCCCGTTATGTTGTAAATGTACTTATGAGTAATAATAATGTAAAATGAAGTGAAAAAATAAAAAATTGGCACGCATGGAACGTTTTAAAAAATTGCTTTTTATATTTAAAAAAAAGCTATTGAGTTAAAAAATTTTAAAAAATATATTCCATATAGTAATGTTTCAATTGATATGTGCACAAAATTTCAGAACTTTAAGTCAATAATTAAGAAAAAGATATATAGTGTCCACCGCCCGCTTAATTACAAAGTTGTTACTTTTTTCAAAGTGATGTGGTAAACTTAGCATTCGCTATGCTGTAGTTATTCTCAAGCAAAGTTGCATAAAATAAATCAATAAACCAATGTTTACTTTAAAGAAAAATATCCCAAAAATATATTATTTTTCATTAAAATAAGTTTATGATGGAATTTTTGTATCTATGTTAATTTACTGTATTTATTTATTTTGTATATTATTTATTTTGTGATCATTTTCTCTCGTTACTTTCTAAGCTTTCTAATCGTATATAGTGCAGCAATAAATCTTATATAGAAGAAAAAATCGAAATGAAAATAATGTTATGTATTATGCTTCTCAGTACGCACACGCTGGTATATTACAAAAATGCTTTTTTTATTTCAATATTAAAATGAGTGGAGTTTGTTTACAGATCCTCAGAAAACATTATTGAAATGAAATTACAAATTAGTCCAAAACGTGTGGTTACTATGAAGTTTAAGTTTCTAAATAAATACTTAGGTGTAGCTCTACTCTTTAATAGTTTCATGTAATAAACTACCTAAGAAAAGAAAGTGTGGAAAACTAAAAAGTTCTGTATAAAGTGAATAAGATCAAATTATATATAATATCAAAAGCGTAATAATTAACTATCTTAAAACTCTAGTAATGTTGAAGATTGTTTGACTTTGTCTATAATGAACCCATTAACGTGAAAATTATTTTTTGTCTCAAATCGAATCAAATATTGCAGAATTTCGAATATTGCAGAGTATAGAAAGAGAGGAGAATAGGATAAATAGGATAGGATCAAGGATGAAAAAATTCATCAGCTCAAATGAATTTATGTATTTTTTATAAACACCTGAATCGAAAAACCAATTATTTCCAATAGTTAAATAACTTCTTACATTTACAAACTTTATGAAGAGATAATCATCAAATGATGAGAAACATGTATATTTTAAACTCCTTCAAATTTGAAAAAAAAAAAAACTATTTTTGAAACGACCATTATCTTATCGGTGTGGGACTACCTGTCAAAATCACAATGGTCAAGATGTTTTCAATTTGGTATGCTGTCTTCACATCAAAATTGTTGAATTCTAGCAATTTTCGACGAAATTCACCGGTAGAAAATTTGTGTTTCTGCCCGTGTATGTACGCGCAAGGTAAACGCGTTAATTCAAAAAGTTCAACGAGATAGAGAAATAAAATTTGGCATGTGGTTTTATTACTGTAATTTTAGGCAGTGGCGAACTGTCTAGTTTGCCAACTTGCCCGAGGACAAGTGCCCCCCTTATACATAAGTCAATATGGGCCCTCAGGATATGTATGTATAAGAGAGAGAAAGGAAAACACTCTTCTTGCAGCAAATTTCCTGCGCCTTTTCTAAGAAAAATATCAAGTAGTTTTATGTTCAACTACACACCCTTTTCTATGCAAGGCCGGGATACAAAATCCACAAGATTTTAATTTTTTTGAGAGGCTCCCGTCAAGAAGCCCAGGTGCCCACTCTCACCATCCATATTATGTTTGCACAAAATTTAGTAAGTCGTGGCTCAATAGACAGTTCTGTGAAAGATCAAAAGACAAAAAAATCATCTACATTTACATTCGCTTTTATTACTTGCATGCATTTGAACAAAATAACATTGATTGGAAGCAAAATAATTGATTTAATTAACATTTTAATTTATTTAATATAAATTTTAGTTCCAGGTGTGTAAAAATAATTGTTTGTCTTTTACATAAATCTGAATTTTTTACTCGTTCTTGATAATATTTGGCACATGTACTCTTCAGAACAAGAGGAAAAATCATTGTCAGATTTTCAAACTCTCGAACTTAACTTGAATTTCAGTTAATTAAGAAATTCAGAAAGTTTTTTATGTTTTTCCGCAATATCTAGCAAAAATATAATTTCACAAGAATAATTTTTACACCATTTTAAAAATTTAAAAAACTATATTTTTAATGATATTAATTTAAAGACATATTTCTTAAAAATTACTTCTAAAATTACTCCAATTTCAAAACTCCAAATCCTCCAGACTTTTCTTTCGTATCTCTTACAATGGATGCCCTACTAACGGAGGGCATTTTTCTTTCAAACATTGTCGCTAAAGCCGTATACGATAAAGTTAACTTATGGAATTTAAATTCAAATAATGTTAATCATATTTTTGCTATTTTAAACGTGAAAATATTATTAACACTGCGGAGGATAAATTTATTCATTTAGATTAAATTATGTCTTATACAGCACTCATGGGTTCAGAGTTGTTTGATGAGCATCTTTAAAAATAATATGTTTTTACCGATTCATTGCTTTAGTTTGGACTGATTTAATTTTGCTTTGTAGAACGAGTTATTAACATTAAAGTTTGAGGTAGGGTGGACCTTGAAGAAAGGAGTCAAAATAAAACCGTCTTCATTGTCTATTTGCTTTGAGTCGTAAAGATTAAAAAGTACTAAAATGAAATATAAATTTGTAGAATGCAGACGTGAAAAATAAAATTTCTCTATTCCAAGTGTTTTCAGTCTCACCTTGGTCAAAGTAAGTACTCGAAAGCTTAGGAAATGCAGTCTGTTTTGCTAAGATCGCCACCGAATGTCATCAAATATTAGACATTCTAATCTGTTATTTTCTTATCAAAGAGACTTCTAAACAACACATTTGCCTAACTTTTTTCTTAGTTTCGATTTTTTTTAAATTTGTATAAATTTTTAAAAATATTTTAAGAATAATTTACAATAATACTTTTTGTTGTTTCAATGAATTTCTAACCGTTTTTAATGTTTAAACAAAAATTTATTTGCATGTTTCTCTTCCATTGTTGAAAGCTAAATTAATATCCAACTGGATTTTTTTTTATTTCATCAATTATTCTGAGAGAGCTGTTCTCAAAGTCCCCTAAGATAATAAGTTTATTAGAAATTTTATGCAGTAAGCTGAATGATTATGGCTGTTAAGTTTTAATTCTTTTTATCGGCGTGTTTTAATCTTGCTAACATACTGCTGAACGTAAAATGAACGCGCTATTTTATTGTTGAAATTAAATGAAATATCTGCATTTGATTTCAACTTGTTAGTTAATTAATAGTTAAATCCATTTATATGTTAACAATACAGCCTTTTTATTAGTTAAAAAACTTAACATTTTATCCACAAATGTTGTTCAAATATTTCTACACTTTCTCACTCCATGGAAATATTTTTTTTCTTTTTCTCCTGGTCGATGATTATATGGGTAGCTAAAAAAATATTAAATTTGGATATAGTCTTATTAGCAAGGGGATTCAATCGTCAACCGCAACAAAAATAACGAAAAAAAATGTGCAAGGCTGTGTGCCGGAAAAGGTCAAGGGTCTGTCTATCACAATTTTGAAGTTTTGAATTACTTTGTTTAGGGTGACATGGTGATTATGCATAAAACACTTAATTGAAATGAATATTAGACTCTGAATAGAATAAGCTTACAGCGTGTGACTTTTATTTCATTTTCTTACATGTTTTAAAGCAAATTTGTCGTTATTATCGTGAAATTTGCTTTTCCGAATAGTTCTGATTTGTTAGGTAAAATAGCAAAGGAGTTTAATCATTCTTGACTAATGCTAGATCTCAAATAATTTCCGCCCTTACGCTAGTGTGGTGTGGAAGTTTGGAGAAAGGGTTTCCAGCTCAGTTGTCGTTCTTATCATCTGACCGCGGTTCAAAGTTGCGAGATCTTTCCCAAAATAATCCTTGGTTTGCTTCAATATGAGATGTTAGTATAACTAAACTAATTCAGGTAATTTTTTTTAATTCTTTTTAATCTTGAAAAAAATATGTCTGCAAATGTAACAACATATGGTTAGGCCAATGCAATTTTCAGAATACTAAGAAAATTTGGATAATATACAAATTAATTATTTTTAATAACTATTGTGTACCAAAATTTAACGCTCCAAGATGCACATGTGAAGATTTAAGAAATTTGGCATAAGCATACTTTGGAGGTTGGAAATGTGCATCTTGAAGCGCTTATTTTGAAATTTTTAGAAGAATTTCAATTACATAAAAAATAACCAAACTTTCGGCGTTTTCCCTTTATAACTTACGAAATAATTCCAAAATAAAATTAATTTTTACACCACCAGAAAACACAAAATTACCTTTTCATTGGTATGAATTAAATTGCTGTACATTTCTCTAATTTTAATAAATTTTTAAAAATATTTTCGTATCTAAATAGCCGCCTTTGGCGACAGCTTGTTCACCGAAAATATAATTTTTTACATTCATTGCTGCTTTAACAATGTAATTTTAAACTTCTGATTCTGGTAGTGAATGGCCTTGTACCTGTTCTGTTCTGGTTTTTGTAGAAATTGAAGAAAACAATTTTCACCGATTCTCATTCTAACATGTTGCATTTGAAATTGCAAGACATTCCCAACTTTTCTGAGAATACACAAAGAAGGGTCTTCTGTCAATGGATCCTGTCACAAAGAATCTAGGTCAGAAGTGACATTCCAAGCAAGAATTGGTATTGAACAAATCCCCTCAAGGCTTCGGATAACACCTTTGGTTGCCGCAGTTGAGGCCGTCCGACAGCTGATCACCCAACTGATTTTGCGTTGCGCAAGTAACCTTCGCCCTACAGATTTAATTCGATTTTGTTTTGATGCCATCGACATGGATAGACCTCTGTCTACCTCTTTGATGTTAGTCTCAGCGATGTCGGTTGAAAGTGTCGTCGCTGCAATTATGAGGGTTCTGCAGTCGTACAAACATTTGAAGCTGGAACACGGTGTCACTGTGGAGGCTATCATTATACGCATAGATGTCGGCGCAGGCAGTGGAAGAAAAGTCCTAAACATCGACACTGACAGACTAGCTAAACAGTCAATATTGCACGTTCAACAAGACGAATGAGGATTGTGTTGTGCCAAAGCAATTCTGTACGCCTTGGCACATTTAGAAAATGACCGGAAATCAATTAATGCCATGAGAGACGTCAAACGACTTACTCTTCTGAATGGAGCAAAGACCCTACATAGAGATGCAGGAGTGCCTTTATTACCATGCACGTATAAGGAAATCGAAGTGTTTGAGCAATGGTTGAATGTGCAGATTGTGGTCATATCGTCTGAATCCCTGAATTAAGTAACAATTTTTTTTCTATTTTCCTGTTTTATATAATTATTTCTCTGACATTCTGTACTTATTCATGATATCTATTTTTTATTTAGGTGTCTTATAGAGGCAAAGACAGGTCTCGTCGCATAAATTTTTATTTGCACAATGATCATTTCGATGTCATCAAATCCCTGAAAGGATTTTATGGTGCTGTCCATTACTGTGAATCGTGCGACAAACCATATGGCAAAATAGAAAACCACCGTTGACCAAATGCTTGCCATGTGTGTTTTAGGACTGATTGTGTGCCAGGACAAACTAAAAGGTGCAACGATTGCGACAGACTCTGTCAGTCAGAGGAATGCTTTCAAACTCATAAAGAAGCAACAGGACGACAGAAATTTTCGTTGTGTGATAAGGTAATTTTTTCCTCATTTCACAATGAACTTTGCTTCTACAGATGTACTTTTTTTATCAGTAATATATTTATTCTTTTTTTCTTTACAGATGTATCAATGCAGAAAATGCAGTAAAGTAATTTCACATCGGTATTGCCCTAAAGAATCCCATCATTGTAGAACAACAAAGTGTCCTTCTTGCAAAGCTTATGTGGTAGGCCCTGATCACTATTGCCTTTTGCAAACTTTTGCTCCCAAAGCCCATTCTGACCGTCAAATTTTCTTTGATTTTGAGACTGATCAGTCTTCGGGGATTCATGAAGTGAACTTTGCAGTAGCACAGTACTTCAACGGAGATGAAACGATTTTCAAAGCCTACGACTCTCTTAAGGACTTCTGTTTTTGGTTGTTTTCGCCTGTACACAAAAACTTCACAGTTATAGCCCACAATATGAAGGGGTAAAAATTTTCTTAAATATTTTTCTGTTTTTTGTTCTGATTTTTTTAAATTTTTGAATTTTTTCCCCTGGAAGAAAAGTAATTTTTCCCCTTGTAGGTTTGATGGTCAATTCATAATGGCGTGGATGCTTGAACAAGGTGTAGCACCGGGAGTTATTCCTAACAGATGGCCATCATGCACACTTCTCTCAATATCAAGATCATCGACTCCTTTAATTTTCTACGAATGTTCTTATGTAAATTGCCTAGTTGCTTGGGCCTATCAGAACTACAGAAAGGGTTTTCCCCCACCTTTTCAATTGCAGGGATAACCAACAATATGTCCGCGCTTTTCCCGATTCCGAATACGTTGATCGAAATCAAATGTCTATTAAAGCGAGGGACGAATTTCTAGCATGGTACAAGGCTCAAAAAGGAAAAATTTTTGGTTTTCAAGCTGAAATGCTATCTTATTGTCGGTAAGTTGTTTCCTCAAAAAATTAGTTTCTTTGATGTTTGCTTTGTTTTGTCAATACTAGTACATTTTAAAAAATATGATTCTTAGATCTTATCTGCATATTTTACGAAGTTGCTGTATAGAATTCCGGTGACAGTTTATAGAAATTGCTGAAGTGGACCCTTTTTGGTAATTCTTTTATTTCAGTGGTTGCTGTTATCTTATTCTAAAATAACAGTATTTTTTCTTAATTGAAATATTTTTTGTAGTTATGTGATAATAGCTTCTGCATGCATGGCCGCTTTTAGAGCGTAGCAACTTGTGCAAGATACTATCGCCATGATTCCCGTTCATGGATATATTAACCGAACTGAATTCAGTCACAAGGATATCTGTTGGCTATATTGCATAGCCTTCAAGGAGAACGTTGTCATACAGCATGCCTGAATCAGGATGGTGAGAAATCAGTCAACGTGGATGGGTTCTGTGCGGAGACAAATACTGTCTATCAGTTTCATGTAAGCATGACTTCTTTTTCCAAACTTTCTTTAGTTTCCACAAACTCTTGCAAAGATTAACGAAATGCTGTTTAAGAGATGTTTCTTCCATGGTTGCCAGGACTGCTTTGATGGCGATGTCCTCAATCCTCTCTTCGGTTTACCAATGAATGCTTTGTTTGAGAAAACCAAGGCAACATCAGCAAAACTGCCGAAGGCTGGGTACATTTTAGATGAAAAATGGGAGCACGAATTCCGAAGAGAAATTGAACTCGTTGCTGATTTACAAAAGTTTGTTTAATCTCATGATTTGAAAGAACTATTAAACCCCAGGAATGCCTTTTGAGGGGGCAGAACAAATGCAGTAAAATTGTACTTCGAAGGCAAGGCGAAGTATGTAGATTTTACTTCGCTGTATCCTTGGGTAAGTTTGAAAGATTCTCAGTATTTTCAGTTTAAACTTATATTAGTCTATATTGAACATACACCTATGACATTTTCTACCCCTACATCTAGGTAAACAAATACTGCATGTACCCTGTAGGGCAACCTGAAATAATAACTGAAAACTTCGCCGACATCGAATCTTATTTTGGACTCATAAAATGCAGGATCTTACCTCCCAAGGGGCTCTACTTGCCAATGCTGCCTCTTCGGTTTCAACGGAAAATTGATGTTTCCTCTCTGCCCTTTTTGTGCTGAAACTTTGAGTCAGAGTCCTTGTGAGCACAGTGATGAAGAAAGATCTATGGTAGGAACTTGGGTGACGGAGGAGGTAAAAGTAGCAATTCAAAAGGGATACAGAATAACTAAAGTAAGTTCAATCACTCTATTTTCTTTTTCTTAAAATTTGCTAAAATATTGATAGTTTACTAATAAGATTCTTTTTTTTATCAGATATTTGAAGTGTATCATTTCAGAGAAAAGTCGTCCAACCGTCTATTCAAATCCTACATAGATCTTTTTCTAAAGATGAAGCAGGAAAGCAGCGGATATCCTTCCGATTGTTCCACCGATGAAGAAAAAACTGCATATGTTCAACAGTACTATGAGAAGGAAGGTGTCCAGCAAAATCCTGCTGAAATCCAAAAAATCCAGAGAGGCGACAAGTTGCCAAATTGGCATTGAACATTTTTTGGGGAATGTAAAAAAAATATATTACTTAAGCATTTATCAGGTTAACTTCTTTTTTCTTTATATTTTAGTTATCTTTTTTCACTAGATGGGGGATGAACATCAACAAATCCCAGTTAACTTATGTTAATTCCCTGTCTTCCTTCAACAAGGTTTTAGCAGATCCCACAAAAAATGTAAGTGTAGTGGGGTGTTTTTTCTAATACAAGTAGAAATATAACAATATGATTATAAGAAAAAATAAATCTTAGAAAATGCATGTATACACTCATGTCCATAAATTAAGGATAATTCAGAATCACACAGAAATTGAACTCTAAAATAAAAATTTCACCTGTAGAATTATCACACACATCTTGAAGAAGAATATGCAAATTACAGGAAACCACCAGATGGCGCGGATAGTACGTCACAATGACGAGAGTGTAAGAGAGGGGTATATAAGGAATGGTGGCAAAGAAGTAAAATTGTTCACAAGCGCTTTAAAAGCCTTTCAGTGCAATAACCGCATAGTTATGGCACAAAGGAAACATTTGGATGATTTTTTACGTGGTAGAATTATCGGACGACTGGAATGTGGACGTACCCAGCTGGAAGTATCCGAGGAACTTGGAATCGCCCAGAGTGTCATCTCCAGGCTCTGGCAACGATTCCAAGATGATGGTAATGTGAGTAGATGCTACAGCACAGGTCGCCCCCGAGTTACAACACCGAATGAGGACCGGTATTTGGCAGTTACTGCCAAAAGAAACAGACGGAGCACAGCATCAGACCTGTCTCGTCAGCTCTCTTCAGCTACCGGTACGACAGTTTCACGGCAGACCGTGTACAGACGCTTAGGGCACATTGGTCTATATGCTCGTAGGCCTGTCAGATGTGTTCCACTTACCGCAACTCACTGTCGCCTGCGATTAGCCTGGAGTAGAGAGCATGCATTGTGGACACCGCAACAGTGGCCTTGTGTGATGTTTTCCGACGAGTCCAGGTTTAGTTTGCAGTCTGATTCTCGCCGGACTTTCATATGGAGAGCGCCAGGTACCCGTTACCACCAAGAGAACACCATTGAACGACACCGTTCCGGTAGTGCAGGATGGCTTGTTTGGGGAGGAATTATTCTTGGTTCCAGAACTGACCTGCATGTTCAGAGTGTAACGATGACAGGCCACATCTATCGGGATGTTATTCTGGAACAACATGTACGTTTGTTTCGGGGCGCCATGGGTGCTGAATTTCTGTTTATGGATGACAACGCCCGTCCTCACCGTGCAAACATTGTAGACGAATGCCTTCAATCGGAGGATATCACCCGTATGGATTGGCCAGCATACTCACCGGACTTGAATCCAATAGAGCATGTGTGGGATATGCTTGGCCGACGAATTGCAGCCCGTCAACCCCCTCCCACCTGTCTACCGGAACTTCGGAGGGCATTGCTTGATGAGTGGTGTAATATTCCCCAAGATCAGATTGATAATTTGATACTCAGCATGCCTAGGCGTTGTAAGGCCTGTATTGCATCATCCGGGAGACATACTACGTATTAACCATCATACTAACCATGTTATACTGTTTTTTGTAAATAGGTTCTTTTTTGAAATTTGCTCCAGGGAGTAAAAATCGCAATTTTTATTAATTATGTCAAACATATAGCATCTGTTTTGCTCTTTACCTTTTGTTTAATAAATAGACTTTACAAATAAGTCAAATTTGTTTTGCTTCTGTCTCTTTCTTTGCCTGAACTTCATTATCCTTAATTTATGGACATGAGTGTACGTCACTCTTTTAAAAGTACACTGAATACTTTTTCAGGTTAAAGACGTGTATCTCCCAACTCCAGAGGTGGCTGCAATTGTCTGGGAGAGTAAAAAAGAGTTTATCCCTCAAGACACGGTGAGAAATATTTTTTTGGCAGCGTTTACGACGGCTTGGGCTCGCCTGAAACTCTACTCAGAAATGGATAAGCTGGGGGACGCTGTTTTGTATCATGATACTGACAGCATCATTTATGCCAGTAATGGTAAAAATGACCCCCACTTGGAAATTTTCTGGAAGAGTTCACCGACGAACTGGGTGGTGAAATTATAACTACCTTCATCTCTGGTAAATATGGTTTCTTTACTATTTTTAATTTCTAATATTATGAAGTTGTTTTTCTTTAAGAGTTATTTTTGATATAACATTTTATTTTATTTTATTTTTTTAATTTACAGGTGGTCCCAAGAATTACGGTTATAGAACCACTCAAGGCAAGACTTGCAGTAAAGTTCGGGGTTGTACCCCGAACAAGAACACAGGCCTTGAATTTCGATTCTATGAAGCATATGGTGTGCAGCCTGGACAGCAGCGACACCATTCCAATACATGATGCCGCCAAAATAACTCGAGAGGGGAAAAAGCGTAAGTTTTCAATGTTGAGAGGAAACCAAGCTCTACAGAATTGTCTACGAGAAGAGAATGGTAAAAGACGATTTCTCCACAATACCTTATGGATATTAAAGTGAGTATATTTTCTTTATTCACAATACATTTGTTACAAAACAGATGGGGGAGTAAGAGGGAGATCTTTTTCTACAGAAAATCAAACTATTTTCCAAAGGCAGAATTTAAAAATGCATAATTCATCTATTACTGTCTTTTATCATTTGCAAAAAGAGATTTTAGTTTTCTAATAATAATAATAATAATGAAAATTTTTAATATAAAAGAACTTTAGATTTTTATAATTTACTTATATATTTTTACATTAACAAGTATGCGTCCATTATTTGTTTTGTTGATTTTATTTTTATTTTTTCAGGATGATATGAAGGAAAAAGAAGTGGTGAGAATTGCAGAAAAAATAGAGATGTATTGATGAAAAAGAAATAAGTGCAAACACTTGTATATACTGTTTTAATATATTTTTATTGTAAATAAAAATATTTCACACATCAATATGTTATCCATTTATTTCTTTTAGCAAACATGCGCTTAGTAGATTTAGGCTTTTTAACAGTTTTAACTTCAAATATATTTGCAGGGTCAACTTTAAATATTTTTCTGTTAAAAATATAAGTTGCAGGGATCACGGCATAGGGGTCCTCTCGGGCGGGAAAGTTGCGAAGAGTAGTAACAAGAGAACTCCAGACCTCAGGTTTCATAGATACTCCTTCTTTCGTTGGGAGCAGAATATCGTCCGTTGTGTAGACTCGAATATGCACTCGAGTTTCTTTTAGGAAAGACTTCACCAAAGTAAATAAGCCATCACCAAGATGGACCATGTGTTTTGGTAAGGAATCCATTCTAATTCTAGCCTCCACTTGCTCGTTAATGTATAGTTTTTAGATAAATTATCAGGTACATCACTTTTACGCTTTAAATGTACGCTAGGTTTAGAGCGAAACATCTTCGAGAAGATTCAAATAACAAATATAGACCTTAGAAAAGAAAATGAACACACCGCAGCACGGGCGAAGCTCCAAAAATGAAATGGCGGAAGGTAAAGGATAAGTAACTCAAAAGAGAGATATCTTCAGCTCACTTTATTTCTCTGAAACAGCCAATCAGAAAATTCCTACTGCGACTCCATGTGGGGTCTGGGGCACTGCGTGCCCCCTGTTCTCTTCACTTTCAGCCAATCAGATCACGAGAAGCAGCTGCGAATCACCTAAACTCTCCATGACGTCATGCAACCTTGCCATGTCTGCACCAACATGTTCTGACATACCCGCTAACCTGTTGTCCCACACAAAAGGCTAAGTTTCCAGCCAATGACGTCATCATCTCCTCTTCCCTTCTTCTGAATCCGTAGTTTCATTTCATTTCGAATGATCCCCACAACATTAAACAACTAAACTAAGACTTTGAAACACAAAACTCAAATAGATTATTTTTGGGCTGAAGTGCGTGCTCTAGGATGGTCCAGTGGCAGCGGGTGTCTAACTGCGAACATAAAGGTCTCGGGTTCGAATCCCGGCCAGGATGAGTTTGAAGTTTTGTCACAATCTGCAGCGATTTGTACAACTAAGTTGATTTTCAAATTAACTTATTTGTAATCAGTAATTAAATCAATTTAAATTAATAATTACAATAATTAAAATTGATAATTAAACCATGATTAATTCAGATTACTAATTGATGTAATTAACTGGCTTTCCAGATAGCTCGAGAAATGTGAAAAATTCGAAGTCCAAAAAATTACGTCACTCTCCTCCACTCACTTCAGTTCACATCAGCACAACTCAACTCGAAACAGGAGGGAAACAACTAAACACTACTCAAAGCCGGAGGGAACAACTCAACTCGGGGAAGAGGAGGGGGATTTGCCGCACCATTCCCCTGGTATACTATTGCCAGATTGGCTCTAGTTTTTCAGATAAAGTGAAAATTAAATTTCTGTAGTAACTACTCAAGTAGCGATGAAAATGTCTTATATATAAATCAATAATAAAATTAAATAAATACATTAAATCAGTGTTTCCCTGGGTGTGGACCAGGCCCCACTGGAGGGCGATTTGATTTTTAAGGGAGGCAATTGGAAGATAGACTCGTCCAGGCTTTAAAAGCAACCTTCTACTGTAATTTAACAAGTTATTATTACTAAATTTATTAAGAAATAAAAGGAGCGATATCATTGCTTTGAGATGAGACAGATATTAATTATCAGAATTCAACCAAACATTTAAGAAAACTATTGCTACCGTCCTCATCTTCATATTTAGCTGAATGTGGATTTAACGCCATAAAATAAATGATCTGCTGCTAAAAATGAAATGGGCTGGATATCACAAAACGGGTAGACTTGAGGCTGAAGCTAACTAAAGTGGAACCTAGCAAAAAATCTGTTTGTAGTAAGCATTATGCGAAAGGAACTCATTAAATTTAAATAATTATTAATAATTAAAATAATATAGAAAAATCTTTCATTAAAATTATTTCGTAATTGAATTTCAGTTATCCATTATGCATATTGGAAGTTTTACTTATTGTCTTTCTCAACAGTTTCCTTGTGATTTCTTCCTACAACCTATTATTTAAATTTTCTCAGTGAAAAATTCAATTTTTGGATATTAAAAATAATGTGTGTTACATTGAGAATTTTAGAAACGCTTAGGTGTTGTATGGCAAAGTTGGGAAACACTACATTAAATCAACTTAATCCTAATGAGTAATCGATATATAAATCAAAAGATAAACCCATGCAAGAATGACCTGAAATCAGGTTAAAATATAAGTTAAAGAAAAAATTCCCGTTTAATCTTCTGGTGGGGGGGGGGCGGGGGAGTGGGCGCTTGGCCGAATCTTCACTGTGAAATGTGTATTATACTGATTTTATGTTAACAGATTCTCCACAATTGATTCCGAGCCATAGTTTCGCATAAATTACAAGTTTCTTGCATTTTACGAAACTGTCCTTAATATTTGCACACCATTGTACGTCGTTTTACGTCAATCCCTGGAAAGACGTATAAACGGTGCTTTACTGTAAATAAATTTGATATCATTTAAACTTAAGTAACCTTTGGCTATGCATATACATTGGCCGGCTGCATTAATCAACAAAATGATGTGTAAAGATTTTAGTGTTATTTCAGCCGAATGTTTAGAAAACGGACCCTCTGTAGCTAGATGGAGAAACGCAAATTGCTCCAAGACAAACTCACAGAAGGTGTGAAAAACGGCAGAGTAAGTTTTCCTTCCCCCTCTGCCTATTGTTCCGGATAACAGCATGGGATCATCTTCTCTACTGCCCCGTCGCATAACAACAGGGGTAGGACCATTCAAAGTCATCAATCAGTCTACTTATAGTAATTGTTGTCTTGTGGGTTTCAAGTAAGAACTTGCTCGTAGATTTGAAAACGATTCCCTTTCAGTCTGAAGCTCTTAGAGAGTGTAGAATTTTTCATATTCTTATTTTTAATAAATATAGAGAACATTTTAGAGAAATATCACTCATCTAAATACATTTCGAAAACAATAATTCTTTCTGCTTTCAATCAAAAAATTTTACTTCAGTTTCTTTTTAATTGCTTTTTTTTAGTATTAAGCTTTTACTAACTTATTTAGAATATCACTGATTAAAATATATTATAATTTTTTTTAAATTTTATTACTTAATAATATGATAATAATACAAATTCTGCATTCAGTTAGAGAATGTAAAATGAATTTGTTGTCCTCAATAATTAAATAAAATGTTTGAATAATTTTCTGCTTCAAGAAGATTCGTGTTTTTCCATTTCATTTTTAAGCTTTTAAGATATTGAGAAAGTAATCTTTTCTGAAGAATAGATAAAACATCATATATTGCATCTGAAAAAAAATCTTCCGAAATAATCAAGGAAGATGCGAGATAATAAGATTTTTAAACTAATTTTAACACTAAAATAAGAAAATATGCTAAAAATTCCGCCTACATACGTAACTTGATTTTGATAAAAATTTATATTTTCTGTTTTAATATTTAAATAATTCCAATATCAGTTTCTTATTTTATTTATAGACTTGATGCGAATTTCAGTAAAACTTGTTGATGAACCTGGAGACCATGTACTCGAGACCCAAAATATTTTCATAAGTACATTTAATATTCATAGCAATCGAAACATAAAATTTTAATTGATGAAATAATATATGAAGAAAAATATTTTGGATTTTCTCCGACTTTCAAAAAAGCTTCAAATCGTTTATAACGATCATACATGATTTTGCTTGCTGAGCAAAATGTTTACGTGCATTTTTTTAAAAAAAACCGTTTATTCGGAACATATAAATTTTTTTAATCACAAATTTTTATTCCGCAAATGTTTTGCTTATCCCTTTCAGTGGCGAGGGTTTCGCTTTGAAGACACCTCTTTAAGAATTTTTTTACATGTGTAAGATCCCACTTTTGGTGATGCAATTCACCAAAATAATTTTCTATTGATTATTATAATTTTCAATTGATTTCAGTGGGCAAATCAGTTTTCTCTTCTCGTGGATTTATACTCGAAGAAATTTTTCTTTCTCAAAGGAAAAAATTCCTTCTTTTTCAATCAATTTCACAAAAATATGACTAGGTTTCCAGTCGAATCGTAATAATTTTTTTTTCTTCTTACTCTTTTGTTGCAAAATTAGGAAAATAAAAGGCTTAAGAAGAGAAGTTTGCTACTCATTTCAAATTATTCAATTTATTTCATTGATTAATCACCACGCACTTAGAGCTAAAATGTCCGAACATTTTTTTTTCTTTTGAAGAGGTTATGTGTCATGTTTCTTGCAACTGCTGTCGTTTATCTGTTTGAATGGCACAATGTAACAAAGCAAACGCCTTAACAATAGAGGGGAACAGCAATAGTCAAGCGAGGAAATTGAACAATATTATACGGGCTCATTTAAAGCGCCGCTTTTGTAGCTTTGTAACATTCCCTCACAGTTCTAACAACATTTTCACAAACGATTGTATTTTTCTTTCAATGGATTACGAACACATGTTTACCATATGGCTAGCAGAGTGGCAATTTAATAATTTTGTACTCTTCCAATAATACTGAAATAGGTTCTAATATTTCAGTATCCAATGTTGTTTCTTGTCATAAAAATTTACTTCAATTTTACTTTTTGTTAATAATAAAAGCATTCTAATATATTTTGTTAATAATAAAAGCATACATAATAAAAAATTCTATATGCGAAGAGTAGGCGCGAATGAAAGTTACTTTTAGAAAGAAACTAGCTACTAAGCCCAGTGTTGCTCGGGATAAAATAATTTTATGTATAATAATTTTAATGAAAAACTATTTTTGTATAGAAAATTAAAATACCCAAAATTCATTTGTCGTCTGAAACGTTTTATGGATGTTTGTTTTCAAATTTTGTTCATAATTATTAAAATATGAGAAAGAATTTGACAAATATTTTGGGAGAATTAATTAAATAGTTATTTTTTCACTGTTAAAAAGAATTAAAATAATCCAGATCAGTAGTTGTTCCTGATATAAATTATTAATCGTCTGCTCTTAAATTTTTCCTTAGTGTACTACCAGAAAACTGCTGATGTGTTCTAGCAGAAGCTCTTCGTATGTATTCTTGTTCTTCAAGAATAAAAAAGTGTTGTTATAAATTGTGAAATTTATATACAATTTAATTTTTCTAAAAATTTAAAGTGAGAGCAACAAATTGAACGGAAATTAAATTTGAGTCACTGGAAAAATTGTTTTTCGAACTTTAATATAGCATCAAAATTGTTATTGTGAGATAATATTTTCGAACGATAGAACGGAAAAAGGCAAAATCTTGCTTAATTTTTTAATTAACTAAAGCTTTGATTAACTTTTGTTCTTTGAGAAATTGATTATGATCTTATAATAAATATTTACAAAAATAAACAGAAATAAACGTAGATTAGTTCAAAGTTCCACCGTTTCCTAGCAACGAAGTTTCTATAAATTTAATTAACAGTTTTAATTTCAAAATCCTTTACATGTAATCAAGTTTTTATCAAATTTTAAAAAAATTGTAAGGTATGAAGGAAAAATTACACATTTATAAAAATTAGTATCAGTGAAAATTGAAAGTTTCAGATGGCATAAAAATATTTTTTTGAAACAAATTGCTCCGAAGTTACTTGGAAAAGCGGTTTCGGTAAATTTCTAATTATCAGAAACGTTTGGACATCGAAAAGTTGACAATAATGTTCCTCTTGTTTTTAAATGATAAGTGTGCAAAATGTGGCTGTAATCGATGTAGTGGCTTAAGAGGAGAGGTGGATTATACATACACACATATCCACTCAAATAACCACAATGACTTTTATTTATATTAAGATACTAGCTGATATACCCAGCGTTGCTCGGGATTAAAATGCTTTCAAGTCTAATATTTTAAGGTGGGAAATACTTTTGTATTATAAAGTACTGTAATGCACATAATTCTTTTATCGTCTTAAGAGTTTTTTAATTAAAATGCGAATGGACGTGTAATCTGCTTTGTTTGTTTCCATTTAATTGCCTGTACTACGTAATTCCTGTGTAATGCTAAGACAATGGAATCTTCAAAGTGGAAGTCCAACATACAAGCAAATAAAGTCAAGGTTTTTAATGTAAGTAAAGAAACCAGAAAACTCGTCCATATCAATTAGACCAGATGTTTTTTAAAAATTGCCGATAGCTAATTTTCTTCACAAGGCTTTAATATTTGTTATAAAAGTAATTCATTTTTCACAAACGGTAAGGGATAATAAAAGTTTTAATAGGCGTTTTGGGACAAAAAATTAAATAAAAAAATTTTTGATGATTAAAATAAATGAAAATAAACTAAATCAATATTTGTTTCTGATAAAAATTTTTTAATCAACTCTGTGAATTGTCTTCTTTAAACTCTTCTTTTATTGTTCTTTTAGAATTCAGTTAGTAAGTTCTGGCAACAGTTCTTCGTATGTATTCTTGTTATTTAACAATAAAAACATATTATTGCAAATTGTGTGTAATTATTAATCTCGACAAATTTATTAAAAAGTTAAAAAATAAATGAAGCAGAAATGAAATTTGTGTCACTAAAAAACTAATTTTTTCAACTTTAAAACTTTTTTGACTTCATATTTTGGAAAGATATCTTCGAAAAATGACAAAATTTCGATTAAATTTTAATTTTTTGTGGGTAAAAAATAGAGGTTAAGTGTTTCGAATTTACACCGTTGCCTAGAAACGAAATTTCTATAAATTTGCTTATTTCAAAATGGCCTGTATCTATTCAATTATTTTTAAATTAACTTTTGAAAAATTAATAAAATTTCAAGGAAAACTGCCACAGAAACAAAGTTGGTATCACTGAGAGGTAGAAATTTTGAACTTTAAAATGGTATAAAATATATGTCGTGGGGGATAAATTGCTCAGAAGTCAATGCAGGAAAATGACAAAATTTCGGTCAATTATTAATTATTCGCATGTTTAAGTAACTTTTGGTCTTTGAAAAGTTGACAGTCCTCTTGTCTTAAATAATAAGTTGTCAAAGTTTGTCAAGTGGTTTAGAAGGAGATATGGAACATATATACAATGACTTTTATTTATATTAATATGTGCCGCGCTTTTATTAATTATACAAAAGAAAAGTTAAAAAAACTTGCAAATAGAAGAAATTAGTCTTTATCTCTTATTCCACTTTAATTAAAGCACTTTTAAAAGTTTATATTCACTTTCTTCATATTTCATCAAGAAAGTTTGGCAAATTCAAACCATAGCATGTGAACCAGTAACAATTAATTGTTAATGATCGTTGTAAGCATGAGAGAGTTTCCTATTTTCAGGAAAATTTACAGCAGTTTTAACAATTCTATTAGTTTTTTTCTCGATATTAAAATTGCAGTGAAACATCCAAATATTTAAATCATTGATAAAGTTTGTTGTTCACAGTCACAAAGCGATCCTGATAACTTTGACTTCAGGAATAACGTTATTCCTCTCCCTCAAAAGTTTATCCCTCCAAAAGGGACCATCCAAGTTCTAATTGCCAGTGAAAACCACAAAACAACCTTGACAAGCAGCTGACTCGCTTCGCTCATCATGAGCGAGGGGAAAGCACTATCAATTTTCTACGTCGGAGCCGGTTTTAGAGCAATTATCGAAGAGCGACTTTCTGCGACCGAGCCGGTTTTAGAATAGTCATCAGAGATTGACCTTCTACGTTCAGCCGGTTGAAGGGTTAAGGACTAAAAATTGCATATTGAAGTAATTTCACAAATTTTCAACAACTTGAAAGGAATATGTGACAGGAAATTATAAATCGATTTTGATTAAATAAAATTTATTATTCTTAAGATGTTGAGTCTTTAAAAGATAATGCTATAATAAAAAGATTAAGAGAAAGCTTTTAAAAGAAATCTGTTTCCGCCACTTTTTAGGACATTCAAGGCCCCTGCTGAAGCGATAGATATCAATCAATTTAATTATTTTTTCCCTCGTTTTATTTCTCATCAGTTCGCAAATGTTCCAGCTGTAAATTTTTTGGCCTTTTTTCGGCCCATTATACTGTAAATACGATTCGAATGAAGATAATCTGCATTATTTCAAAAACTAGAGCCAATGTGGAAAAAGTAAAATTAATTTTGAGATCAGCAGGCTCAAAAGTTCCATAACGAATGAAAAAATAAATATTTCTTTTTGTTTCGAAGTAAAAAAAAAAATGCACCAAATTCGCTGAGTTGGACAAAACGATTGACAACAGGTTCATTGCGCGATTTTGAAACATAGCCGAAAGATATAGATAAGACGAAAGCATGGTTGGGATGCGGGCTTGTTAGGAGGGTGATTTTCCATTTTCGTGCACCTAAAGGGGACAGGGGAAGGGTTTGCATCGCAGTCTGATCCACTGTGAAAGTTGCGATTGGGTGGGAAGTGAGTAAAATAAATCATTGTTTCCTTTGGTCAGAAAGGATCTTCGAAGCTGGCTGTACTGTACTTCTTATCTCCTGTCTCGTCCTGGGAAGGGGAAGTTTGAAACTTGATCTCACAGTCTTGGGAGCTATCGGTGGTCGAGGTCTGACGAAGGGAAAGTTAGCAATTCTTCTTTTGTTTAGGATTGATGTTGGCTGCAGGGGAAAAAGACGGAGAATGCAATTGCTTCCGTTATGGACAAAGGCTACTGAAGCAATTGCAAAACTTGCGTAGGTCATTTACAACCTCAATGCGAGATGAACAGATTGCACAAGAAAATTATCACTTAAATGTTCAATCTTTTTTAAGTAAAAATTACTTGTTTATTTGGTTAAGTAACATTTTTATCATTATTACGGGTTTCAAAAGTAATTTTTTTATAATTTTGTTGGTTGGATTCAATTTACAATAAATAATGTTAATTTTATTATAAATTAAATCAAATACTGCGCAAAGCTTTAATTTCAAAAATGTAACTAAATTGCTGCAATAGGAAAACTTTAATTAACAGCAGAAATATTTTAATTCATTGATCCTTTGATTTAGCAAACAAATTCATTTTAGCTCATAGCCTTTATACTAAAATCGTAGATTTGTATGAATTTTTGAACAAAATCTGTCAACGTATATATTGTTTATCTATACGAATGTATAATGAACAAATTAAATAAGAAACACAAGAATTTTGATAAATGAACTTTGGTATATATTCTTAATATCCAAACAAGCAACAAGAAGACCCCTCCTCTGTCTAGATTTAAGTATAAATTTTTTTAAATCTACCAACATGAAAAGGCTCGATAAATTTTTACCAATACACATTAAGTTGTTATTTGTGAGTATACTACGAGAAAGTCAAGGGAGAGCACTCGTTTTTTAAAGCAGTAGCTTAACAGGTTTAAATACTGAGGAACGATAATGAATTGCCTTTCTGAGATAACCGTCTTAAAACCTCTTAATAGACCTTCCAAAATATGAATAAAAATGTTCGAAACGAGATGAAACCACAGCAACAAACAAAAATATCAACTACAGACAGCAATTTTATAATAATGCTAGCTAATATGCATGGAATTTATTGCGGGTTTCAAGCAAGAATTAAATTATAAAATAAATTATTCATTTTATGTTCCATACACTTCTCATTATTTAAATTTGATTTGAGGTGATAGGCAGAAGACATTCATTTAGAAATCATACAACAAAACAATAGGGAAAAAAAACATTGAAAATTGTCAAAAGCATTGAATTTATATAGGTCTAGTGTAAAATCTTTCGTGAATCAATATATATTTGTGTTAGGAGAGTAAAGAGTTGGGTAAATTTCGTCTCATTGTTTTATTCGAAATTACTAAATACATAATTAGAAACTCTGATGTGTCATGAAAAAGCCTTCTTATAATCTAAACATCAACTGTGAAAAGAATAATGCCATATCAATAATCATTAAAAAATTCACTTCTTTGTTCTGAATTTTAGTGAATGGACAATGTTGCAGATGATTTTATTAAATTTTTTAAATATTTGTTCCTAAATTTCAAAAATAATTTGCAGTGGAACCATGAAGTTTCTTCCGACTTAAATAAAAGTGCATCACATCAAAAATAATTTTTACTCGAATCAACATAACTAAACATTTTAAATTACAATAAAAATTTAAATTTTTGTGAAGTTACTCTCAAAAGTGTTTTAATAGATCAAGAATGTGTGAAATATTTTCCTTAAATATTTAAGATTGCAAATTTTTCATGCGTTTAAGGATATAGTTTTGCAAATGTCCAATAAGAATTTCATGAAAAGTATAGCTTTAAAAAGTAAAGATTTTAACTCTTAAAATTTTTAATGTAGGGTAAGAATTTTAACACTTTTATATGCGATTTTAAAAATAAATGTATAACGATTTTTTTCGTTTTGTGGAATAGTTTTGCAAAGTGAAAACAATTTCAAAATTTGTATTCCGAAGAATTTATTGTACTTATTTTCGGATGCAAAAAAAAATTGAAATAAATCTTGAAAACCAATATATGCATTTATGAATTTGTTAGATCTCGTAAGTGTATAAAGTGCATTATCTCATCATCTTCGATACATTTTTAAGAATTTAATTAAAAATGAAGAATTTAATTCCAATTAGTGAATTGTTTTATACTGTCACATATTCTCAAATATATGACTACAAAGGAATTTATCTATTTAAATACCTTCACAAAATGTAATTTTTTTCTTTTAAAACAGAGATAAGTTTATTTAAAAATAATTAAATTTAAAAATAAAACATTTTTCGAGTAAGTAATTCAGGCGTTGATAAAGAAATGCACGATGAATTAATATTAATTTTAAAAAAAGACAGAACAAAATTAAACCATCTAAAATCAATGAAGAATTTTTTTATTTCTTTTAAAAAAATATAAGAGATTCACTTTAGCATTCTGGATAAATCCTCTTGTGCAAAATCCTATGAAAATTTTTCCCTTAAAACGCAAACAAGCCTCCAACCCATGACCTACATCAGTAAAGCCTCCCGCTTCGGCTATCTCAGAGATGTGCACCACCTCCCGTGAAGGACATCGTGGCGGTGTGGAAAGAATAAATTTAGGCGGACATTTGATATCGTGAGACCGTCCTTTGTGCCTGCTTTGGCGCCGCCGCTACCTCCTTTGGAGACCAAACCCTCCCGTGAAGTACGTACAGGGGGAAGTCCTTGGACGTAGAGTGTGCTGTGTGGGGTTGTCTCAATGCGTCACGTGCTACAAACTTTTCTGCTGAGTGGCATTGTGCTCATGCTCAAGATAACAGCGGTGGATAGCTTTTCCTGTGATAGCAGCTTCATAAGACAACTATAGCTTTCTATCGAACTTCCTCTGCAATGGTTTCTTTGTTACATTCAAATGGATTACTATAAAGTTTTCTACTGCAACTGTGAAGAAATTAGAAGAACTTAGAATCTCGCTAAAAGATGCTTGAGATAAATTTTCAAAAGATAGAAATAACTTAGTCTGATGCTGTCCTTGATGGACTTAGTAAATTTCTATTGGAATTTAAAATAGATTTAAGATATTCGTTTTATCAGTATTTAGATTGTCACGAAAAGATCAGAAAAGAAAGACATTCCAGGTGGTTAACGACAGTTTTTTAAAATAAATATTGAAGATATTTATTTTAAAAAACTGATCATAGAATTTGAAAGTTTTCAGAGCAGGTTATTAGAGTATGAGCGCATGTGCATGCTTTGGTATTAAAACTCGGTCGTCATGTATAGGAGTAGGAGGTCCGTAGAGGAGTCAACACCTTCACAGAATAATAAAAATAATCTCGGTTTCTGCGTGAAGAGTTAATGAGCCTGATAGATAGAACATTGCAAATAGACAGAATGGTGTTACAAACATGGAAATTCGCTTCCCAGCAATGTGAGTCTCACGGTTGGTAACAGAGTTTTACAGGGGTAAGTATGAGATGACGGACAATAGCCACGTCTGGACCCCTGATCTTGGCAACAAATTTGGCGACTTTGGCGACGAAATATGGGAACTCAAAGGTGCTGGAATCTTCTCGATATCTCTATTAGCAGAGGAGATAAGCTTGAATGTACTAGATGATTCCATGTGACGTCACGAGACTATATAAGGAGCGCGCTAGGATGACGGAGGGAATGTTGATCGACTGGGATCGCCTTGGAGCGCGAACGTCTTTGTAGTTCTCTGCGCTGTGCGAGCTAGTAAGCTGTTAGACGCCGAGCGGTAGCAGTGTTTTTCCATTAGAACGACTTTAGAGTTACGTCTGCAGTGCGAGCTAGGAAGCTGGTGAGCTGAGCGCTATTGAAATTGCTGTTATTGTCGTTATTAGTTATTTGCTGACTGTGTTGCTAAATATGAAAGTGCTGAACTTTTATTATTTGTGAAATGTTGTCTGTTTACTTTGTTAATCTGTACAACAACTATTGTTTCCTGTACCTGTGCTACGTGTTTTCCTGCATATTTGTGAATAAACCTTCATTCTCCATTATCCTGCGTGTTGGACTGTTTACACCATACAACCACAGAAGGACTTTTGAAACAATATTTTGTTTATCCAGAAAATATTTTGTTGTCAATATTGGCCTACTGCCTAAAGCACGTAAGATAGTTCGACATTCTTACTTAAATATGGACAAATAGCTGAAGTAGAATGAGCTGTTCGTGAATTTCAAATTCCTGCGTTAAATTTCAAGGCGGATGACAAAATATATCTAATTAAACTGACTACCGTTCAGTTACTTTTCCTGAACCACCATTTATAGTATACTATCTGTAATGATTAATTTAAGGTGACGATTTTGGACATTTCTGCTGAAATTGATACCTTGCGTCAAATTAATTCTTGGACATCAGGTAAGGAGTGGAGCAGGTGTGCACGAAATAATTCATAAGGTCAAGAATAGCAACTAGAAATGCTTTAACTAAATTTGAAAGCAAAACTCCATATCTTCAAGTTTTATGAGACAATTATTCTAAATGCTGGGTAACAAACAAAGGTCGGGAGGTGGTAAAACTTGATATGCAGGCACCTGCATATGGTAAGTTTTGGGTATTTTTCACACAGGAAAAAGAGAAAAGCCTGATAAAAAATTCATAAATATTAAGATGTTAAAAATTGCCATGGAAAATTGGCAGGCAAAGGTTACGTTGTTGCAAGATTAAATTTCACATAGATGATTACACTTATAGATAGCAACTTTTTTCATATAGGCTAATAAATTGATATTAATTTTATTTTGGAGAGCTTTTTCACTTCACCCTAATAGGCATAAACATGGAAATAAATTTATGAATACATATACACCAAATACACAATGAAAAAAATTAAACGCCATAAAACTCCGACTAGACATTTAGGAAAATATCATGATGGTAAGTCGCCCGCCATCGCCCACAGGGATCACTGAAAATTGCGCTAAGTCATTAGTAGTGCCATTTGCGCTCAAGCTTTCCAAGGGTTACAGCATCGCAAACTTTATCGATGCCTATTATATTTGTTCGCTTTGGCGCATTGAAACCCTTTGACATATGGTTGTTAATCAATATCAGTGTGAGAGTAACACATGCTGCTCTTGATAACACAACGATGCTTCCGTGTGAAGATGCTAAGGCTTAATAACTGATATTTTCAAACAAGCGACTAATACTGATATAATTTAAATTAAACAATAAATAATCGATAAAAGTTAATAGTAACGTTAAAGAAATTGCAAATAAATGAATAAGGTGAAAACAATTTGCTTCTAAAAAATTGATAGAAAAAGGAACTCGTCTATAAATTTACCTTGCAAAAGTTATAAAAATTATAAGTTTGATGTACAAAAAACTAATGCGATCTAATAAGACGAGTTAAAATCTTCAGTTTAATACAAATTTAATCTTTATTTACTGTTCGTTTCTTTAACAGAACGAAAGAGAATGCACAGGAAACATTTTAAAATGAAGTTCAAATGGATATCAGTAATATTTCGCTGTTTTACTTGTTCTTAAATTACTTTAATTTCACTTCAACAGTACAATTGTATTTCAGTATGTGCTTCATACCTATTAAGTAACAAACTGTGTGATAATGTATATCATTTGTTAAAGTGGATAAAAGTGTCCGAGAACAACTGTTTCACTTGATCATTGCAGAGAACTTTACTTCGAAGGTTAAATGGAACAATTCCTCTGATTATTGCATTTTCAAAATGATTGCTGCTCAACACGATTTTGAAGAGTTCTTTTCATTCTACAGTGCTACAGATAATGCTACAGATTTCGAGATTATCTCTGTTTTATTTTAATGAATCAAAGTTGCGAAGCACCATCACCGCATTTTATTATTACTGAAAATGCCATCTATCAGTTCAAATTGCATTAAAGACTTCTACAAGGTCATTAATTTACAGTTATAATTAATTATATAAATATAAGTAAGCAATTAATTAAAAATCTGAATCATTTATAGTTAATTAACATAAAAAATTCAATGCGATTTTTGTAAAATAATTGACAACATCACTCAGGGCCTGATTTAGACTTGATGGTATCATGAACTATTTAAACCTATATGTCGTCAATATTTCTCTTTTAAATTTCTCCAGATATGCAAGCCTTTTATTTATTTGAAAATATTTTGCCATTTAATTTTATTAAGACATATACTCCAGGATGGCTTTGCAAAATAATAAATATTATGCTAGAGAATCCTCTAGGCTTCGATTTAAATAATTTTCTTTCATGATTTCCCAAAAACAAATCGCTGATTATGTCTAAAAACGACATACTACACAACTATGTGTAAAATTTTTTTATGATTTGTCGCTTTCCTCAATTCATTTTTAAAAAACATTAAATAGCAATATTTTGAAATTAGTTTCTGGTTCAATCAAAGATTTTCAGAGGCTGCTAGTTGCGTATGCATGGAAAAATTAATTAACTAATATTAAGATTAAAGGAAATTCTTAAATCAAAAATTTCTTTTTGAGCCGACTGTTTAATTAACAAGCCAATACTTGCAACATGCTAATAAATTCTCTTTTACATTGAAATTAGGCAAAAAGTGCATTAAACTTAATTTTTCTGGCAAAAATAATCAATATCGGCAATATAAGCAAAGCAAAACTCAAATCAATAATTTTAAAAACAAATTCAAAAAACGCAGTTCATATCAAGATTGAAATGAATGAAGATCATTTAAATTCCTTCAAATCTGAAATTCATTATCTCATTTTATTCTAAATAAGAAAACTATTCAATCACACCAGCACGCATTTTATTCGGGTCCATTTCCGTTCCCGTCATATTTAAAAATATCAGCCCACGTACATATAATACAACTTTTAAGTGTAAGTACAACATTTATACGTAATTCTTGATTCTCATTACAGTGCTGGTGTAATACTGGCAAATAACAATCTACTTTTTAAATCTAGGTACATATAATCTAGGAAATTATATATAGTTTATTTTTTAGTTTTTATGCGAATATTCTTCTTTCATCATTCTGAATGTCTTGCAAATAAGGGTGAGTTGCCGAATTTGGACCGTTGTCTAGATTCAACATTATTGTTGCAACGATGCAAATGTTGCTTGTTGAATCATTTTTAGAGAAAGCGCAATACATTTTTTAGACAAAACGCTAGTTTGAAAACAAATGATAGTGAACAAGTGAACGTTTTTGTTATCATCAATTAAATATTTTAACAAAAATTTAATAGCCTAAATGTTGATTTAAAGTAAGTAGCAAAATATGACATTACATCCATAGACAAGAAACTTGTTTGGTTACAACTTATGATAAAAATTTTATTAAAATAGCTTAAATAATTTTATGTGATTTTTTTTTTGCCCAAACGTTACTTAAATTGAGCTAGTGAATTCAAAGGCACTATTATCACGAACTTAAGGAATAGCCTTGAAAGCAATTATAAATGGTAGTATCAAAAATTCGATGTGAAGCAAATCAAAGCAAAAAGAGAATGAAAGGACCTAACATCAAATTTTGGTTCAAATAGAACAAAAACTAAAGCTTCGTGCTTTTGCATCATATGTGAGGGAACAAAGAAAGAAGACATGATACAGTGTATAAAATGCCATCCTTGAGTTCACAGATTGTGTGGTTGAATTTTAGAATCAAAAGAATACTTTTGCTTAATTTTTCTTAAAGCAATTAATGATGCGATTTTGGAAGACTATTTTCTCTAAATGGACCGATGACACAATTAAAAAATGCTATTTCTTTTTCTATTTTAAAGTGTATTTATTAAAATATGAATTAGAATTTTTAAGATCAATCAACTACCAAAAGATTCAATTATTTTTTGAATTAAAATTATTTTTCTATCGCTGTAAAATGAGAAATGATGAGGTGGTTCGCATACAGCACCATTTCCCTATTTCTACCATTTAAAAGTACCCAATAGTATCAGATCAAGCATTCACAGGGCAACAAACTATTTTTCTCCCTAAATTGCTCAAGAAAATTGACAATTAAATGAAGCCTTATGGAATGTTAATTCTGTGTATTGTGCCTTTCATTCTTTTTTATTAATAAATAAAGTTCGAATTTTTGGTTAGTTTACACATTTGCACCACAGAAACTAAGATATCAAGCAAATATAAGTGGGCATTCATAGCTAGAAATTTCAGCTCCCTATGCAACGGATATTCCGCACGCTTATGTGTGAAAATGTCCTGTATAGATGACATCTGTAGTTCTTTGTGAATTTTTTCATAAAATATACGTAATATTCCAGGAACAATAGAACAATATTCGGTATAACAGCCTTATTGATCATTCTGCAGATTTTAAAAAATGTTTTGAAAAATATTCATCGTTTATGTATATTTAAATGAGAAATTTTTATGAATAATGTAATGCGCAAAAATTACAAAAAAAATTCACGGAAATAAATTGTTAGTTATCTTTGAAGCAACTCTAAATATCAATTACTTACAACACTTCATAAGTAAAAAGAATACTTACTTAAGCAAAACTTGCGCTTCTCATTTTCTCTTTTAATGCTACTAAACAAATAATCACAATATTTAAGCTACAAGAATTTTTTAGACTCTGTCTCTCAGTTTTTCTTTTCTGTAATAAATAAAATTTATAATTTTCTAAAATCTTGAAACAATATTTGGAAGATTCGTATTTCCTACTTAGAATAAAATATTGTCTTATGTAATAAAATACGAAAAATAATATTGTACAATATTTTTCCCAATATTGAAACAGTGTAAAACGTAAGACTTTTTCAATATTGTACAATATTTTTTCATAATATTGGATAATGTCATATAATACTGTATAATATTATACAATATTAAATAATATTGAACTATACTGAATAATATTATATAATATTGCATAATATATAATATATTAATTGCATAATAATAATAAAATATTCACTATATATAGCAATATAGTGAATATTTTAAAAATATATTTTAGAAGCATGGAAAAATATTAATCACTTAATTCCTAAATGCTGAACTTCTGGGTAACACTTTGTTATTTTTTGAACACCTCTGCTCACAGCGAGCATTGAAACCGGCACCTTACCACTGTACCAACGACACTTGCAACAGAAAGCCTAAATGGTGATAATAAAATGTAGTTACAGAGTTCGGATCTCTACGAAATTTCATGCCCATTCCAATTAATAATGAACATTATTTTTAATTAAATTATCGTTTATCGTTACAATTTCGAGTTCAAAATGAAATTTAAAGTCAAAGAGAAAGCAATTTTAGGTCTTATATATAAGTTTGCTAATTTAATAAATTAAGGCAATAAGGTTTAAAAGTACTTATAATAATTTTTTGAAAGGTTTTAAAATAATATTGAAATTTATTTATTCCTTTTTAAATGTATTTAGAGACTCCTTTAACATTTAGAATTATAGTATTGATTGAAAATCAAATACAAGCTTCGCAACAATAAATCACGTGCATATTTTTACGATGAGAATAACACTCAATTTTTTTCTCACAGTACAATAGATAACACAGGCCTGCAAAAAATAATTTTTGAAAATTGTTTTAATTTTGATGACTGATTTTTATGTTATTTTTAGTGCTGATTCTAAAAATGAAATCCATTTATTTCTGTCACGTAAGGATTTTTTACAAAGTGATTGCATATTTTGAAGGAAACAGTTGAACATTTAATTTAAATTTCATTAATACATAAATCCATATAAATTACATTTATTTCCTAGTTCAAGTAATTGTTAAGTATAGGTAGAAAGTTGCAAGTCCTTATAGTAACGTTTTTTCTTTACCTCAAAAGTTCTTTTGTCACTTTTCCTCTTGTGAACTTTGCAGGAATTGTGTCTTCGTAGCATCCAGCAGTAGCCGGCTACCATGCTGACATTTCAATTTCCTTGATATCGCCTCTCCATTTCCTTTATATCTTGTTGAAATCTTTCACCTTGTTCCTCACTAACTGCGCCTAAATTTTCAGGAAAATAGTCCAGGTGCGAATCGAGAAAATGAATTTTTTAGCTCATACTGCAGCCTAAAATCTTGAAATTTTTTCGATAGATTTAATTTCTACAATAGATTTGTAGTTTGGGTCCGTTTTGTTTCCAAGAAAGCTAGTAATAACTAGTTGGAAAGATTTCCAGGCTTTTCTTTGTTTCCATTTTGGTCACAAAATTTGCATCTTTCATCATTTTCCAGATGTCTGGTCCTACAAACACACCTTCCTTCAGTTTTGCTTCATAAAGGTATTTGAAGCATTCACCCTCTTTTGGTAAAGCCTTGACAAATTGTTTCATAAGACCTAACTTTATGTGAAGCGGTGGAAGCAACACTTTTTTGGCAAGCAGGAGAAGTATCCGGTTTCAACTGGTTTCCTCTGTCTTTAATATTTTGCTTAATAGGCAATTTACCGATTCAGAGGAATATTCTGGATTGAAATAGTTTCTTCTTTCCTGTTTGGTAGTTTAATCCACTAATTTACTATTTTAAGTCCATAAATACGTTTACAGAACTCATATAAATAATACTTTTTTAATACGAAATATACTAAATTCATAAAAAATAGATTGCGATTTGTGATGAAATAATTTGTGATGAAATTTTTTCATTATTTTTCCAGTAATCAGCATCCAAAAAACTATAAAAATCACCAGTTGCTTTACCGACAATGTTTTCATCGGAGACCTGTGTAAGCCATATGTGAGAGCTTTTTTATGGTTAACTTCCTTAGCTGAGTCCGGTCCGCCTTTTATATACACTAAAACAAAATGATTGTATAAACATTATTATTCAAATCAACATTTTGTAAAATATTTTTCGGACATATGATTCAACGCAGTGCAATAATGATAAATGTAGTGTTAAAATATGATCATGCTACCGACTGTAGACTGTAAGAATAACTTCACCTTAAAATACTGATAAAAGTCGATAAATGTAAAAATTAAAATATTGTAAGCATTGTACAGTATGATATAATATTCAGCATTTTAAATAATAATTGTTCCAGTGGAGTTTTTAGAAATAAAACCACCAATCGAATGATATCCTGAGTTAAAATGAAGTTTTTTTATATAAAAAAAGTTTTTATATTAATTGTGAAAATTTAGTATCTTGGAAATACTGATACATAAATTACAATACTTTGTTATGGTATTCGGTGTTCATAATATTGTATAACATTGATCAAATTTTATACAATATTTCAGTGCTACAGGGGTTCCATTTAAATCTTTTAAGCCTCCTAAAATGACATTACGATGTGACTAACGTTTTCGATACCTTTAAATTCATAATAATAATAAACATTTATTATTAATATTTAACATAAATTGAAGCTCTTCATAGTATAATATTAAAACATTTCAGAAAAATATTCATATGTTGAAATAAAAATCATTCGACCTATTTGTACAGAAGAAAATGTTCTATTTTCTTCATCGAATCAATACTCATATAAAAAAAATTCCCTGCGAACACTAATATAAGTGAAAGTATATTTATAAAAAAATCATAAAGTAAAAAAGCATGTACTTCAAAAGAAAATCTGAGATTTCTTTATAATATCGTCGCTTAACAAGCAAAACATTGCGATCTCATGTTTATATTAAATGTTAAAAAATTCAGAAATATTTGTTGTTGATTGCGAAGAATTCAGTTTTTTCTTCCTATTTGATTTTTCAAAAAATTGAGATAGGTAGAGTTACTTGTTAATGGATGATATAATGATTCGAAAAGGTGAAATGCGTGTACAGCAAAAAAGTCAAAGCCTTAAAAATTTGTATTTTTCACAATTCTTAATACTAGGGGGCTCTGCCCCCTGCTCGCTAAAGCTCGCCAATCCCCAGGAGGATTGCATTGCACACGGGTTAGTTACGCAAACCCTGCTCGCTTCGTTAGCTATAATGAAGACACTGTGTAACCTGGCAGTTATTCTAAAATCTTCAAATATATATATGAATCAGCTTTATTTTGCTTCTGATGCTTTAACTCAAATTAGCACAGAATAAAATTTTTTAGCCTCAAAAAAGACATTTTTTTTCAAATAAAACTTACAAATAAAAACTGATTTCCTTTAAATGCTTTCACCTTAATCAAGAAGGAATAAAATTTTTTGGCCCTGAAAATGGCCATTTTATATATAGTGAGAGCATCAGGAACCTCCCCCCATAAACGCAATTAAATATTTCACATTTAGGAGCTATCACAGAAACAGATTCAAAAGATTGTGCTCTACAAAAAAATAAATTGTATGACAGCAGGTATATACATATTCAATACACCATATATAAAATAATATACAACATTTAAACAAATTAAAAATGTAAAGCAAAAAGTATACACTTGACAATCAACCACAGAAAACTCAACCCCCCCTAACACAATTAAATATTTCACATTTGGGAGCTACCACAGAAACAGATTCAGAAGATCGTGCTCTTTTTAAACCAACATAGAGTTGCCCACGACTAAAAACCTGCTCATTGAGCACCAAACATATATTTTCAAAAGTTTGGCCTTACGACTTATTAATTGTCATGGAAAAGGCTGAACGAATGGGAAATTGCATACGTTTAAATTTGTAAGGCATGTTAGTCTGAGATGGAATCAAAGGGATTCGAGGAATGAGAAATGTCTCTGTACCATCAATGGATTTTAGCTGAAGAATGTTTTGCTGAAATTTTGTGACAATTAGGCGCGTAACATTGTATAATCCTTTAGAGGGAGCTAAATTTCTCAACAGCATTATAATGCAACCTATTTTCAACTTTAACTCATATGGAAGCAAACCAGTCGGTGTCAAAGAATTTAAAAATTCTTCAGGAAATGTCAATTGATCTTGAGGATCTTCACTAATGATCATATCAACTGCTTTCTAAACAATTTCATTTCCCGGCATAAATTCCAATAATTTATTGTTGATTTCCATGGAACGCTCATAATTAAGAGTAAGGATAGCTCGACCTTTACGCTTCTGTGGGGTCACACTGGAAAAATCTATGTCACTGTACAAGTGCTGTATAGGTTCTTCTATTGAAGGGTAGCATTGTAAAGGTAACTGAATCGTTGAGCCACTTCTCTCCGATGTCCAACAACCAAGCACCAAAATCCCTTTCAGATTCAAGGGCACGCATATTTTTTGTCAGATATATCTTATGAAGTTTCAACCAAAGAGCGTGTTTTTTAAAGGAGCTGGCAACAGTCAATGCTCTTGAACCTCTTAAAATTAGTGGAAGAACTTGGCGGAATCTCCACCCAATTGAATTAATTTGCCCCTAAAAGGTTCTTTACATTTTGTGACATCTTGTAAAAGTCTATCATCAGCTAAGAAAGCATGGACATGTGGCGGATGTGGTGTTGGTGTGTCGCACACATCGGAAGGCGCTGCTGGATGAATAAAACAATTTATTTAATACAAACAACAATATTAAAAACGGTATGTCATGACGCTTCAGGATGTCAGGGTAAGCCCATGGACTCCAAAACATGGGTGAAGAGAACATCAATCACCGAAGGAATTGGGTGAAGGCAACCTGGAAATAAAAGGCAAAAGAGAGAAAGAGTTTTCGGTGGAACGTCTTCATATACTCCGCTGGTGGCAAAATCTTTAAGTTGCCACAAGCTGGTTTACAATAATGACGTGGTAGGCACGACGAACATCAGCAGCATGGTGGTCAGAGTCCAGGTCCGAATCCCTTGATTCGAATCCGCTACACATTCCCCCACCAGTCTCACAACTTAAGGTGGGAGACGAAAACGCACTTTACGACCGTACTTAGTCGTATTAGAAAGATTTGAACTAGTCGTGTCGGACAGTAGGGTTTCAACCTGTTCACACTGATGACTTTCTCTTGACCGTTCACCAGTACTACAAAATTCTTGTCCTGTAGCTTTTTGACAGGAAAAGGACCTTCAAATGGCGTTGCCAAAGCCCTTTTTATAGGTCCCCTCTTGACAAACACATGAGAACAAGTCTTCAGATCTTTCGGCATGTAGACTGCTTTCAGTCCGTGATGCACTGGATCTGAAGGTTTAAGTGCTCGCATGAGCTCCTGCAGACGAGACAAGTAATCCGGTAAAGGGATGCCTATATTACTGTCGACAAAGAATTGGCCTGGCATTCTCAAATCAGTACCATAGGTGAGTTCCGCTTCTGTTGCGTTAATGTCTTCTCGTAAAACTGTACGAAGACCCAAAAGTGCTAGAGGCAATGCTTCAAACCAAGTTTGCTTACTGCACATCAAGGCCTGCTTTAGAGGTCTGTTCATCCGTTCAACCATTCCATTCGAGCTTGGGTGAAAAGCAGCAATTCTAACGCACTGGATACCAAACATTCTCGTCAGCATCTGAAAAAGACCAGATTCAAATTGCCCACCCTGATCACATGTGACTCTCTGAGGTAAACCAAAGCGAGAAATCCAATTGAGCATGAAAGCAATTGCTACAGTTTCCGCTTTTGCATCCAACAAAGGAACTGCTTCGGGCCAACGTGTAAAACGATCAACCATAGTCAAGCAATACCTAAATCCCCCAGAAATTGGTAAAGGACCTATCAGATCCAGGTGTACATGTGCAAATCTAGCATCAGGTGGCAAAAACTGAGATACTGGAGCCTTTGTGTATTGATGTACCTTACTCTTCTGACACGGAATGCAAGCTCGACACCAATTAGTTATGTCCTTGTTCTGGTTAGGCCAACAATATCTGCTTGCAATTAAGGCTTTTGTGGCGCGTATACCAGGATGCGACATGTTATGTAAATTGTCGAAAAATTGCCTGCGAAGTTCCCCAGGTACATAGAATCGATTAGATGTTGAGTTCACATTACATTATAGTGATATCTCAGAATCGGGCATTTGCACTTTCACTAGGTCTCCAGAAGACTTAATTTTACCTTATAAGATACCCTTTAATTCAGTATCTGAATTTTGGCTACTTTCCCGTAACTTTTGGTCAGCAAGTGACGAAAACTGAATTTCGTAAACTCGTGATAAACTATCAGCTACGACATTTTCTTTTCCTGCACGTATCTAATATCCGTGGTAAATTGCGAAATAAAATCCAGTTGTCGCAAACGTCTATGTGAACACTTATCGCTATTCTACCTAAATGCGTAAGTTAATGGTTTGTGGTCAACATATAAAGCGAACTGGCGAGCTTCCAACATGTGACGGAAATATTGAATCGCAGAATACGCCGCCAAGAGCTCGCGATCGTAAGCTGAATATTTGGCTTGTGTAGGGGTTAACTTTTTTGAATTAAATCCTAAAGGTTTAGGACCTTTCGGAGTAATTTCATTTAAAACACCTTCCATAGCAAAGTCACTGCAATCTGTAACTAAAGCCAATTTCGCATCAGTCGAAGGATGAGATAACAACGTTGCGTCAGCTAAGCACTTTTTTATTTTGTCAAAACTTGCATCGGTTTCGGGATTCCATTTAATCTTTGTCTTATCCCTTTTTTTCGAACCAACAAGATAAGCATTCAAAGGTGAAAGTATTTCAGCAATTTTAGGAATGAACCTGTGATAAAAATTGATCATTCCCAAGAAACTCCTCAACCGACTAACAGTTTCGGGTTTTGGAAATTCCTGAATTGCCTTAACTTTAGTAGACATGGGAAGAATACCTTCACTATTTATAGTGTGTCCCAGAAAATCAACCTGCGGTTTACCAAATTCACATTTCGATTCATTGATGGTAATTCCGAACTCAACGAAACGTTTGAATATTGGTTAAAGGTGTTGCGTATGTTCCATTTTATGCTTACTAAACACCAAAATATCATCTATGTACGCGAAACAAAAATCAAATCCGTATAAAACTTCATTTATAAATCTTTGGAATGTTTGGGCGGCCGAACATAAACCAAAGTTCAAATAAGGAAATTCAAACAAACCAAATGGTGTAATAATTGCGGTTTTCTCAATATCATCTGGGTTTACCGGAATTTGATGATACGCACGAACAAGATCAATTTTTGAAAAAATATTTTTCCCTTTCAAATAATGTGAAAAATCTTCCAAATGTGGTACGGGATATTTGTCCTGTTTAGTCACTCTGTTAAGCGCCCTATAATCTCCTGTAGATCGCCAGTCTGTGGAACCTTTAGGGGCCATATGAAGTGGGCTTGCCCAGTTACTACGCGATGGACGGCAAATTCCCTTTACCAGCATGTACTCAAATTCCTGTTTCGCTACCTTCAATTGAGCAGGATGTAATCTACGTGCGCGTGCAGTTACTGGCGGACCACTCGTGGGAATAAAATGCAAAGTATTATGTTTAATTGCTTTAGGAAACGTAGAATTTAGTTTAGTTATTCCCTTGTAACGATTTAATAACTCATGGTACTCGCTGTTACCCGATATTGTTTTCACATTTGGAATCTCAGAAAAACCAGCTCTACCCATACATTTCAAATTAGTAATAGGATCCAAAAGACATCGCTTTTTAAGATCAACTAACAATCCAAATTGCTGCAAAAAATCAGCAACTATTATTGGTTTCGTGATGTCCGCGATCACGAATGGCCATTGCAATTTTCTTTGCAATCGTAGATCGAGACTCAATAGCTTCGAACCAAATGTTTTATATGGGAGCCGTTTGCTGCAAAAAGTATGGTACCCTGTAATTTCAACACTTCGTTCAAATAAGATTTCGGATAGCACGATACATCGCTACCTGTATCAACCAAAAATTGTGTTTTAGTAATCCTATCTTGTACATATAACCTGCGACTATAATCCAGGGTTTCAGAAGCGACCGATATTTCTGAAGGTTTTAAGCCGTTATTCTGAAAACTACACGGTTTTATGCCTTTATGGGCTATATCCCCAAATTTATAATGATAAAAACAAAGTCGGTTATTTCGTTCTCGGGACTCAGAACAAGATCTACTATGCCTTTTCTTAGCATCAAAAGATGCAAAGCGCGCGTTTAAAGTTTCGATTTGCTTTGAAAGCTCCGAAATTTGTAGTTTCATTTCCCTCAACTCTGAAGTACAATATTCCGGTTTACTCGCTTTTACGGCTGCAACTTTCCTCAAATTATATTCGTGCATACGATCTGCCATTTCGGCCAATTTAGACAAAGATTCTGAGCTAATGCTCAAAATTGTCCGAATATTAACAGGAAGTCGATTAAGCCATAGGTTTTTCAAAAATGCATCGTCTACCAGTCCTTCATTCAACTCTTGCATTTGACGCAGTAATAAGGACGGCTTTCTATCTTCTTCAAGTAATATTTAGGAGTGATTAATGTGCTGAGTGATTATCTGGAGAACATATGATTAATTGATTTATTATGTGTACAACATGATCTCCATGTCCACAGGAAATAAAGATGTTGAATCCCATACTAGATGTCACCATTTGGAGCGTAGTTAAGTACATTATCAACTATTACATTTTCAAAGTCAAAATAAGTTAAGAATTCTCCTGATTAGCTTGTGCGAAATAGAACATTTTCCACGAGCCTATTGTCACTCATATAAGCTAATTTTAAAACACATTACGTGTTCTGGTAATAGATGATTTTTACACAACTAGATGGCACTCCTAGAGGGTGAAGTTAAAACTTAAATGGATTATTTGACACCATCTTTCCGTAGTCCTATCGGGTATAGGGGATAGAGCGCTTGCCTACCAACTCCAGGAACGCGGGTTCGATCCCCGATTTGGAGGAATTTGAAGTTTTGTCGTACAAGTAAGTTCAATTAGAAATTAGTTCATTAAATTAATAATTAAGCCGTGATTAATTATGATTCCTATTTAATTGACATTCCAGATAACTCGAGGCACACTGGAAATCTCTAATATGACGTCAGAAGAAAGGGGATAAAAAAAGGCGGAAAAAGCTTAACTGTAGATACAGATTTTTTTTATCTTCAGGTATTTTACATAAAAGCTTGCAGGTAAGACGCAGGTTTCTCTTTTTCTATCTGAAAAAAACTCAGCAAAAAACCTTCAGGAAAATTGCAGGTATTTTGGACAGAAATATGAAGAGAAGATGCAGGTTTTTGTCCCAAATTTCCCTTAGATTTTTCAAAGGTTTTTTGCTGACTTTTTTGCTTGGGTTATTACGGCAACTTCGAAAGAATATTAGGTTCAAGTACTAGCCGGCATCTCTCCCTCCAACCTACCCCTTATCCTGGGACAGAGAAATGGTAAGAAGGTCCTGAAGGTCCTTAATGGAGTCAAGTAGCTGCTGCTACTAAAGCTGCTGTAGCTAGTTAAAACATGCTGATAAAAAGTATTCTTTCCTACAGAAAGAAATAATCTTTCAATGAACTGGATGTATTTTCTAATATATTAACTATCTTAAAGGGCTTTGGTTACAGATTTCAGCGCAAAATTCATGAAATAAAAAAGAAAGTATGTTCCTTCGCTTTCAGCAATGGTAAACACACGCGCAATTAAATATTTGCGTAAACAATGGAAACGGCTTGAATTTCATTACAATTATGAAAAGTATTTTAAATTATGCCTAAAAATATTTTTTTCAAATTTTATCTATAAAGCCTTTTCTTCCAAATTTCAGAGTAAAATAGATAAAATAAAAAACAAAGTAAAAGAATCACGCAATTAAGTATTTTTTAAACATTGAAAACGGTTTAAAATTTCATTGCATTAATGAAAAAAAAAAATCTCTCTAATAATAAAGAAGAATTTGAGTCTATGTGTGTGTGTTGGCACTCTACGGATCAGAGCACTAGATCTAGAGCTACGAAACTTGGCCCAGACATGCTTTGGAGGGTGGGAATGTGCACCTCTGAAACCTTTTTCTAAAATTTTAAGTAGAATTTGAAACAATAAATAGCGAAATTTTGGCGTTCTTCCTTAATAACTTCCGAAAATACCACAGCAGAAAAATTATTTTTAAACCATCTGAAATTGCAAAAAATTACCTTTTCAATTATATCAATTAAGTTGCCGTAGATTTTTTCTATCTCTTTAATAGCCTTTTAAAAATACTTTTTTGTATAATTTAAAACACAGCGTTCCATTGCTGCAACGCAATTCAAACCGTTTTCAAAGTTTAAACAAGTATTTAACTGCGTGTTTGTCTTTTATTTTTTAGATTTTAAGTAATACCTTAAAGCATTTTGCTTTCATATTTAATATAATCAAAGTCTTCATGGAATCTGTAAATCAAGCTCTCTAATATATGGTGTTTATAAAGAAATATATTCAAAAAACTGAATTCTCATGGTTGCTATGTCTTTATTCTTTTTAAGCATGTTTGAATTAAGTTAGAATGAAGCTGAAATTATTCATAAAATGAGCTGCGCCATTTTAAAGTTGAAATCGAACTACTTTTGCATATTTTGCAAGAAAAATATAAGAAAGTGGAGTTGGCGCCAGCGACTTGCAATTAGGTGTCGCATGTTATGGTCAGTTATTTGACTCTATTAAGGACACTTATGTAGATAATGAACATAGCAGGAGCAAGGTCATTAACTACCAGAATCGTAAGTTTAAAATTACATTGTTAAAGCAGCAATGAATGTAAAGATTCATATTTCAGGCGAACAAGCTGTCGCCGAAGGCGACTTTTTAGAAATTATAATATTTTTAAAAATTTATTAAAGTTAGAGGAATAAACTGATTTAATTCATACCGATGAAAAGGAAATTTTGTGTTTTTTGATGGTGTAAAAATTAATTTTATATTGGAATTATTTCGGATATTATTAAAGAAAAACGCCGGAAGTTTGCTTAATTTTTATATAATTGAAATTCTAATATCAAAATAAACGCTCCAAGATGCACATTCCCAACCTCCAAAGTATGCTTATGCCAAATTTCGTAAATCTAAGTCCAGCAATTTGCCCTGTAGAGCGCTAACACACACATTCTCCTTCATTATTATTAGAAATATAAATCAGATTTTCAGTCTTTGAGAATGTGTTCTTCACAGAATTTTATTTATTCAATAATCTTTCGTCCAACATTGATGAAATATGACTCGTCTGTTCTTCAGAACGAGAGAAAAATCACAATTAGCTTTTCAAAGTTCAAAAGTTAATGAAAATTTCCGTTATTAAAAATGAAGCTAGATATTGGGTTTTTCCGTAATATCTTTCAAAAAATAATCGCTTACAAATTACTTTTACACTATCTTAAAATTAATATATATATAAATCCAAATATAACTAGTATATAATCATACAGAAATAAGGTAAACAAAACATATCAAGTATCAAATCCTATACCAAAAAGTCACTATTTGAACAATACATCAATTTTAAATAAAATCTAATAAATTGAAATTACTAAAGATACCATAAACAAAAAATCAAGTTTATGCATTATATGTCAACAAGTGAAAGAACACTGTTGTTATTAAAAATAATGAAATAGGCAATCCAAGTAAATGGAGTTTTCAACAATTAATATAGCAGCTTGGCTGAGGACAAGCTTTAGCCAGGTTAAATTAATTTTGCTGTACAAACCTTCCCTGTTACTATTGTTGTTGAAAAAACAAACAGGGTAATTTACCCTAAAATGGAAGAATTTAGTAAGAAAAGTCTTATACTACCCTAACAATAAAACATAACTGTATAGAAACGACTAAAATTCGGGATAAAAATATATAAATAACATTATATTGCACTAAAGACAGTAAATATATAATTCAATAAAATACCCATACTTTTCATTAAACATAAACTAATCTGTGTCTCCTCTTAAACATAGCAGAATTCATCTCTTTCAATATAGCCCGCCACGCACATTGACATCACATGTTGCCACAACCAAAATTCTTACCATGAATCAGCATAATTAACCAAATATTATAATTAATTTTTGATATCATGAATTATTAACCCTCCCAGCGGCGCAATGGAAATTTTGAAACGTTTGAGAAATGCCACCTTCGTAAAACTTAGTTGTACTAGCAAACGGCAGCAGTTTTTAACAATGAACATCCCTTCCCCCTTTTTGCGGTTAGAGAATACTCCGATGTCAAAGGAGAGACATGGCAGTGATTTATACTACTGTGGGCTCTGAGGGAAGAAAATGGGTTAGGATAGGGGGACAGCAGCCAGTTTATCTTTGAAGCAAGGTATTTTGAAACCTGTGTAGGGGGTGAGTGAATGGCCATGGGGCGACACTTGAGCGTAAATAAATACGGTTTGAAAAGGAACGAAATATCAGCTGTTGAGACAGGCAGTAGATAATACTAAAGCCTCAGCAGGAATATAATTAGATGTGTCCATGTCCCTGTCATTAATGCTATCATCTTCTATCGAGGTGCGCAATCGTCGTTCATTCAAGCAGAGACTCGAGACGAATCCGGTATTTTTTCCCCAAGAACTGTAATTTTAGGAAGGGTAGTCTTTAGACGGATATATAAACTCCGACTTGATTTATGTTTTGTCATTTCTTTTTGATGTTTACTGCTCATGTGCTCTCGACTTAGCGTTGCTCTCTAAACTCTCGACACGTTCGTTTTTTAATTGCGTTTCAAAATACTTATGAACAATGGATTCAGAAGAATACTCAGAATCGGATTCTTCCTATGAGGACATTTCTGATGAAAGTGATTCCGATGAAGATACATTGGATGCCGCTAGAAACTGGTGTAGAATTGACCAAGAAAACCTTGCACCACCCCCACCAAGATTTCCTTTCAGTGGCAACCCAGGACTGAATACACGCATGGACGGTTCTTCTCTCATTGAATTTTTCTGCATTTTCTTCGATGATGACATAGTAGGTTATATAGCGAGCGAAACGAACCTCTATGCAGAAGATTTCATTGAGAAAAATGATTTAACTCCAAGCTCAAGGGTTCCGAAATGGAAAGATGTCGACTCAAGTGAAATTCGTGTTTTTTTGGGCATTATTATTTTGCAAGGTATAGTACAAAAGCCATTGCAAAAGTGGTATTGGTCGCAGAGGCCATTGCTTAGCACTCCATATTTGAAGCAACTTATGTCCGAAAAAAGATTCAGCATCATCATGAAATTCCTTCATTTCACAAATAATGAAACAATCGATTTGGAGACACATCCCCAACCTGGCTTACGAAAAGTCTATGAAGTTTATGATGCCATAAACAGAAAGTTCAAATCAAGTTACGTTCCAGAAAGGGATGTGTCAGTTGATGAATCCTTATTATTGTATAAAGGAAGATTGGGCTGCAAACAGTACCTACCAAAAAAGAGAGCCAGGTTCGGGATTAAAT
>BGPR01000991.1:121689-193287 GCA_013235015.1 Araneus ventricosus | reverse complement strand
AACAACCCTGATGGGTGATAAAAATGTGGAACGTAAAATAACTTACTTATACTTTTAATTCTGGGTCTCTATGTGTATCTTCGTTATTCAATTTGGAGCTAATTCTTGTATTATTGTTTATCTGGTTTCTAACATTTATTTCACTTATTTTTACAAAGAATATGCTTTAATCTTTGCAAAGTATATATACTATGTCATTTTTCATAACGTTATATTTAGGGTTGTCATAATTTCCAGGTATTGATACGGGACGTTTAAGTGCTAAATAAATAAAGCATGAAAAAAGTGGGTAGGTAACGGTTTATTTTACTCTGATAAAAAAGCAATAAGGCCCAAACAATCTAATAAACTGAACACTTAGAATAATAAAAAAGATGCAGGGTAATCCTTTTTAGCCTAGTCTTATTTTAAAGTTGATTTTACTTTCTTAATTACATCAATTTCTTCTTCCACATAATTATAAAATTGGGCGCAAATCATTTTTAAATTATAATGACAAATCAAAATTGCTTCAGTTGTCTCCGCTGACAACCAGTTTCTTTCGATCGACCACTGAGTTCACATTAGGGAAAATATTCTCTCCACAATAGCATTGTTGGCTTGAAAGGCAAATACGTTTTCGCAGAGCTTTATAAGACATGATTTCTCACCAATATACATGATATCTGCAAAAAACTTCATCCATTTCTCTTGCATACTCAATTTCATAATTGCCTCGCAGTTTTGGTTGGTATTATTTTTCTCTAATTAATATCTTAGATATACAAATTGGTTGAATAGAATCTCAGTGTTGCGAATATCGATGTTTCTTACCTATAAATATGCAATAGTACGTTCTATATCTTTCCAGCAGATTTTAAGGAGAAAACGGGACAAATAGCAATATGTGACTGAGTAGTGAAATACTGTGACAGTCCCGCATATACGGAACGTATGGCAACCCTAATTATATGTATATATAGATAAAGAAATTAAAATACCTTTGCATCCCTTTATCTTTTTTCATTTTACTCCAAACAGAGCTGCTTTTCGTTTGATAATATATAAAACATTTAAAAAGCAGTGATTTGTTTCGATTTTGCGTCTATCTAGATGGGTTGGACATAAGTGTCCAAACATTCAAATTTTGCATTAAATAGGAACAGAACTTCAAAATTGTTTTTAATAATTATTTTTTTAATTTTCTTACGTTTAATAAAGGAAACTTATTCAGTTAAAGAGGAGAAATGAGCTCATAAATCATCAATTTATATTTGTGAACTATAATAAATTTTACCATAAACTGAGAACCATTTTATATTTCTTCTAAATTTCGAGCTCGAATGAACAGTGTCAACTCTTTGTCCTAAAGAACAGAATGGTATAATCTAATAACAATACCGGCAAAAAAAGATGGAAATAATAAAATTATCCGCACGAAAGTTTTATGAAAACAGCACTTGAGATGAATTAAGATAATTTTTCAAAAAAAAAAATGTTATCTAGTTTAATCTCTGCAAAGTAAATCATTGAAATCGTTTCCATCGTTCCTTTTTTCTTGTTGAAGTTATCTTGTTAAAAAATTTAAATGTGAATCGTAAAATAAAGCAATGACTTTCAAATATAATGTAACTAATCAAAAGAATAGGTGGTTGACAGAACAATGTGAACACTTTTGAATTTGCACAGTTTTTCCCGAAAGACTGAAAGGTTTTCCTAGAACTTCGACCATGTAAAGAAGAGGCTTTAACTCACAGTTTACAGGGAAGATTCGGTCACGATGGCATTTAGGGGACTGACCAGAAATTGATGAAGAAAATGATTTAGGACTCACCCCATTTTTCAGAAAGCTGATAATGAGTAGCAACTTTCACCAATGGTTTCGCTTGATAAGCGAAATATTTACATACATTTGTGTAAAAAAAATACGAATATTCAGGAAGCTATAAAGGATTTCTTAAAGATTCCCAAATTTTCCACAATTTTTTTGCTTATAACATACAGATTTTCAGCGAAATTATACGAAACGTACAGAATTCATGGCAATATGTTAGCAAAATGTTGTAATAAAATTTCAAGAGAATACTTTGAATACTAGTGGAAATATGAGTAGTGGCTAAACTTTTAAAGATTGAAATGAAGAGCAGATTTTTGTGTCGGGGGAGGGGCGAGATCTACTGTTCACAGAACTACTAGCATACATAACAGCTTTTTAGAGGATAACAATATGTAATAATTTATATAGTATATCATGTCTATTTATTGATTTAAATTGATTATATTTATAATAAATAAAATTTACAAATATATAGAGAGAAAAAGTATCATTTTTGATATGAGTGGGCCCCCATTGACTGCTAGCAACCGTTATTTTCAGACCCAGTCCGCCACTGCCTCCCCCTGTCACACCCTTGAAATGTCCAACAAAAGATACGTCGCCCCACCTGGGTGAGTGGTAGAACTGGTAGTGGCACAAACAGGTTGATCTTATTGAGGCGAGTTTTTTTTTTTTTTTTTTAATAAATCTGTTTAAGAGTATTTTGTGTTCATAAAGTAAATATAAGATTTATTGCAAAATATATCAAATTCCAAAATACTACTGTTTACAATTGTTCTTTTATATTAATATTTTATTACTATTGTATATTAATTAGGTTTTTGTTGTAAACCTTAATCTTATTTCATACAAAATAAGTACACATATAATCATTATTATTGTTACGCTCATAAATGGCATTAAAACACATAGTTAAAGTTTAAAAATAAAATTTGAAATATGATCTGTAACGTAGTGCTTTGTTTCTGAACTGCAAGTTTATATTTATGTAATATAGTTTGACATGTGACAAGGGGGAGGGAGGGGGTATGGTGAAGTGTGACACTTTGTGACAAAGGGGGGGGTCAAAAATATTGAAAAAAAGTGTGACATCATTTATGGACAGCCCCTAAGTAATATTTATATAATAAATCCACGTTATATTTTAATTTCTAATTTTTCTGATTTAAATCTTAATTATAATGCAACGTTAAAAGTACGAGAGGCGCAGTTTCTCGTTGTTAAAAACATGGTATGGCTTTAACGGGAAAGTACCTAATAATTCTGTAAAATTCTAATAGTAAAATTCCGTCATGATAAATAGTTCTAAAACCTGCTTTAGAAATAAAAACGGGTAATAATTTAGGAAACTGAACATATTTTTGTCAGAGAAGGCAGTTTTTAATTTTTATTTCCGTATTTCTGTAGCGGAGTCTCGAAAATAACTAGTCTGTCCTTCGCCATTTTATACTTCATAAAACAGTAACATAGCTGTTGAAAAAATATAGTACCCATCCTCACGTTATCTCCCGCCATATTACTATTTCAAAGAATTAGCAGATAATTCCGATAAGCTATAAGAAAAACGTTCCTTCTTGCACAGAAGTCAAAAAACCCCACACAGACTCAAAATCCCTCTTCTTCCAACTGCGGGGTGACAAACATAATGGACGGTTTACAATGAGCAGGCCAATCCTCCAATTACTCGTATGTATGTGGTCCTGGGGGAAAGGAAATTCCAATAGCCCGAGAATACCCGGGCTTGCCGCTAGAGATGCAGAAAACTTTACGAGTTATCTCGCTTGGCAGGAAAAAAAGTTCGCGAGATATTTCGGGTTTGGCGCTGAGTGGGTTAAGATACCTATATTAAAATTCTCAAAACCATATTAAAAATGTAATACATTTAGTTATCTAGAAAATATTAGAAAATAGTTAAAAATGTCTATTAAAAAGGAAATTTTCACATGAAAGATCCTGGCGCCATCTATGTAATAAATCTGAAACAAATAACTCAATAGCCAAATTTGAATAAAACTACACATAACGAGTATAATATATGAAAACACTATCCCACTAACAAAGAAATAAAAATATTCTTTTATAAACCATAATGAGTGTTTTATTTTAAATGACCTAAATATTTCTTATCTACATTTCTTACGTTCTTAATTCTAATATCAATGTCTGTTACTAAATTATATTTTCTAATTGTATAATTTTTTACTAAATTCTTGAGGACAGAAATGCTAAGATTACTATTTCAAAAAGGGAATTTATTAATTTGAAAATTAAATGCATTTCTTTTATGAAAGATATCTGTTACTAATTTATTATCTATGATTTTAATATATAGATCTAAAAATTCTGCAGCTAATTCATTATCATTAGTTTTTATAAGTTTTAAATAATCAGGATAGAAGTCAATATGTTGCTTAAGGCCTATTTCTTTATTGAATAATATTAAATTTTCTGTATAGGGGAATAATATACTATGGCTATAATTAGTCAAATCTTTCTCATAGTAGTGAAGATAAATATTTGCAAAACTATTACTAGCTGGGCCTCCTTGAGGTAATCCTTTAATTTGATGGAAAATCTTATTATCAAAAAAGATATAATTTTCTTTTAGAACAAGATTAATAAGAATTTTAAAATTATTAATGTGAATATCTTTTATAAGATCATACTCTTTATGTATATTTACTAGGGTATTAGTCAAATCTTCAATATCTATACTTTTAAACAAATCCTGGAAGTCAAAAGTATGTACACTAGTTATTTCTACATCTTTAATTACATTTAATATCTCTACACTATTATTTACTATAATTGTATCTTTTTGCTTATTTAAATTTTCTATCACTGTCTGTATGTATTTTTGCAAGAGTTTGCCTGATTTTGTAATATAAGTATTGCAGCCATTAGTAACACTTCTAAATTTAAGAGGACTCTTGTGAAATTTTGGTGTAAGAAAGATGTGAGGATAATATTTTTTAATATAATTAATTTCCAATTTTTTATGGAAGACTTGAATTCTATTAGAAATTTCTCTTTCATCTAATTTTGTCTCTTTATAAATATCACTATTAATAATATGATCATTAAGTATTTTTTGTAAGAATATTTACAAATTATAGCAAAATTACTGAGCACTTTGTCCATATAGACTATTAAAAAATCTGTTTGCAATTCTTTATTATGGTTTTTAATATCAGGGTATCTATTAAAATCGTTAGAATTAAAATTATAGTTAAAAAGATCTAATAATGTTTTATGTCTATACTCATTAAATACCTCTAGAGGCAGACTATATTTTATTGCCATATTTAATATAAATTTCTCAATATCTTTTTAAATTTGATTTTTAATAATTTCATTACTATTAGCCATCGCCTATATATATATATATATATATATATATATATATATATATATATATATATATATATATATCAAATGTAAAAACTATGAAAATATTTTTAAAAATATAAAAATTATAATAATTTTAAAAATATAAAGTACAATAAATACATCAACTCCAAAATAAATTTTCTCTTACTCGCAGTTTGATGTTATACACTTATTAAAATGCTTCTCAGCTCACGTTCATTGAATGAAGTGCTTTTTTCTACAATTTAATGTTTTGTTTACTGAAATATTTTCTCAAATGAGCGGAAAATGTATACGAAATGTATATTAGAAGACAGCCTCATATTTTAGGGAAAAAATCTTTACTTCACCAAGACCGATATTAAATGACTTTTTATGTCTTTTGTAAAATTAATATTTGTGACTTGTTCCCATTCTGCAATTAATGATTAAATGTATTTTACATGCATTTACATTAAATCTTAAATATACCCATTAAGACATCTTCAAAGTAAGCTCATCTACAAAACATCCAGTAACGCCTCTTTTAGCACCTTAAGCCCGAACCCACACGATCATGCGGGTTAGACATTAGCTAGCATTTCTGCTTCCTGGAGAGTTGTATTTAATAAATGCCGGAAAATAACGACTGTACTAGTTTCCAGAATATCAATAGTATCCAGTTTTCTCAAAAGACGGCAGAGACAGTCCATATTTCAATTATAATCTCGTTAAATCTGTTTGCAAAAAATTCGCGCTAAACATTAGAATTATTTATCTGTCGCAATTAGCTAATTATTAATGCATATTTAATTGCTTACATATCAATTGTTAATTTAATGTTGAAATAAATGAAAAATAGGAAAATATGTTAGTTACGAGCTAATATAATTTCTTTTTAGGCGTAATATTTGTTTACACACACGATCGTGTGGGTCCGGCTTTATTTGAGCTCATTGCCCCAAAATCGACTTCCTTTCTGTAGTGTCTTCTCGCGTGATCCTATGCACACCTCGGTGTTTTCTTTCGACTGTATCAGTAAGTAACGGCCTTAAGAGTTGAAATGGGTGCGATATTAAGAATCAATTTAACTTAAAAAATACATGGTTCATTTCCTATCACCTAAAAATGAAATATTTTACATGTAAAAATTTTTTTTCTGCTTTAGATTTTTTCAAGAGAATTTCACGAAATATGTCTCACCGCCTCCAACGGTCTTCAGTATTCCTCGAGAAACTTCCGAAAATCGCATTGTCGTTTTCACCTATCAGCACTCAAATGTGACAAGCTCTTTCAAAGTATTTGAAGAATCTCTTTGTAAGTTTCGTAACAAAGGAGACTACTTACAGAAAGTTCCACACTTGGATTTCCCTCTGTCATTGAAATCCTATCATCCTCCTTAGTTTACTATTGGAGAAGCAAGAAGAATTTGGTGTCAGTTCATGTGTTTGTAATTATTGAGTTCGGACAAAGAACCTAAGTTCAAAAGCCGTCAAAACTGACGCTAGGAAAAGCGATCACGTATGTACATCTGAAAATACCGCCAGTCCTAACCCAGATAGCAATATTAGTTTGCAGCAAACTTGCAACAAATTTGTCATGACAAGAGTGCAAGCTTGCCACAAATTTGTCATGACAAGAGTCACCATGGAACGAACTTTCAGCAAGCTTGCCACAAGCTTGTCGTGCAAACTCATTGCAAATTATAGCAAAAACAGAGTATGAACACAACCCGGGATGGAACTCGCGACCAACCGCTTAGTAGACAGACGTCGATACCACTGGACCAGCTCGGCTACGTGTGGGTTTGAAGATAGATTTTGCAATACATCGTTCGATTCGATTCGTATACGATTTATTTCAAACTTTATTCTTGATTTCATTAAATTTTGAGTTGAGAATATGATTTGAAGTCGAAGAGAGAGTGATTTTCGCTAATAACTACGTTTTGCTAGTAGAATAAATTATGAAATTAAAGTTCAGAAGTAGTTACTTTAAAATGGGACAAAACGTATAAGTTTATTTTTCAACAAGCATTGACTATTTTCAGATTTAATTTTGTTTATAAACGTTAAAACTTCAACATTAAGAAAAAGGCGATATAGCTTTCTTTAAAGTGCGAGTGCTATATTTAGTAAAAAGAGGGAAAATGTTTCAAAAATTTTTTAATAAAAAAGTTAGTTTTTTTCACAAATTATCCTTGATTTATAGAATTAATAAAAAGAAGGACGGTCTAGGAGATGCTATGAAAAATCGGATGTTTTTTAAAACAGAGACAAAGATAATTATCTCTTTGTGCTGTCTTTGCATCAAGATTGTTTTGCAAACTTGCAGCAAGGTTGATTTGCAAGGGAGGTGGCGCTATTTGTCACATCGAACTTGCAGCAAATGCGTTGCAAGCAAGGGTGGCGCTAGTTGTCACAGCGAACTTGCTACAAGTTCGTTTCAAGTTTGACGCGTCAAAATTTGCCTTGACAAGGGAATATCAAGTCAAAATCAAATTTGCTGCAAACTTACGTTACGAGATTGAAAAATTGATTGCAGCTTCCTTCAAAGCATCATGCCACTGCTGGTCACCGCGAAGAAGTCCATACTCCTAACATGCTTGTTGAAATTTAATGCATCTCAATCCATTTACTGTCAAAATATCTTAAAACCTAACGGCTCCAGACTTGCGCAGTAGTAGCATCCGCAAATAGTACCTTTTAGTATCCAGTACACTAACTCCCAATAACATTTTGTCCACCACGTTATCGCTTCTTCCAATTTGTGGTACTTTTATCAAACACATAATATTGTGGAATATCTGAGTAAGAAATATTGTGAACTGAAGGATCATTTTTGTTTAGTTCAAACCATGATGTTAGTGTTTTTTCACTTAAAGCAGCTCGTTCAATTGCTTGTGCTTCTTGACCGTCTTGGTACACAATTGGCTGTTGCTGTGGTAAATGCACAGCTAAGCGCACTACAGTGTGGGATTTATGTGACAAACTAAATTCATTTAAATTCCACATGGCTTCAGGTGCCCTAACATACCTGCCATCAACAAAACTTAAAATTTCATCATGATCCAGAGCACCTTCCCTCTGTATTTTGACCGAGGCTGCATCATGTCCTTTGTAAAAATGTTTATATAAATATTTAACACTCTTAACTGAGGCACAAACTTCAACATTAATGTGTGCAATAATTTATTAAGCAACCAAGGATTATATGGGACAACCCATCTGTTAACGATGGAATATTTCCCTACTTGGACAGGTTCAGTGACTCTTCTGCGATAAATAGGGTATCCATTAACATTTTCCTCTGTATCATCCTTGAATTGTTTCGGAAAACTTTTGCAGCACTGTCCATCATTCATGCGTGGATAATTTATATTTATAGTTCCACATGGGCCATGTACCATTCATTTTGTCACAATTTGGAAGAGTCTAATGTCAGTGCAAGGATCTGGAAGTTCTGCACTCACAAACTTATCAATATCATCTTTAGTGCGAATTTTGCTTTCTGAATCTAATGTTAGAAGAATGTGGGCATAAGGCAAACCTCGCTTTTGGAATTTAATAACATATATATAGGCCAAAACAGTTCCAAATATTCCATGCTTGCAAATATCTTCTAAAATTTCTTTTAATTTCATATTAAATACACATACAAAAATATCAGGTCAGTAGTAAACCCTTTATTATCGATTCGGAGTTGAGCTGTTTCATCCTGCTTTCGAGTTGAGTTTAGTTGTTTTCGACGCTGCTTTCGAGTTGAGTTCAGTTGTTTTGAAAGTAGTAGAAAAAATGTATGTGAAAAGTAGAAGAAATGTATGTGAATGAGCATTCTACTGATATAGTATTTCACCCTTTGTAAAATAATGTTTCTTAATAAAGAAATTGTTTTCTCAAAGTTTATATGTGTTTGTTCTTATTTGTTTTCTTAGATTTCATACAAGTGTGTATATATATATAAAGGTTACTGTATATCTTATTATATCTTAAAGGTTATCTGACTGTCTCTCTTGTATGTTCTGTTCTCATGAATGTGTAAAAAAATTATTTTTAAATACTGATTAATTTAAAATCATTGGCAGAAAATTCTCTTGAAAAGTTTTATAAAAATCTTGAAGAGTCATCAAGTTTTGGAGGTTTAAATGCTATACGCAGAGCTGTAGGAAATAATGTGAAGACTAAGGATATAAAACAATGGCTAGAAAGTAAAGATTTTTTACACACTACATAAATCTGCAAGACGAAATTTTAAAGGAAATCGAGTCACAGTAGAAGGAGTAGATGAACAGTTTCAGGCTGATTTGTTAGATATGCAATATCTAAGTAAATTTAATAGTGGATATAAGTATTTATTGAAATGTATAGACGTGTTTTCCAAGTTTGTCTGGCCAATCCCCTTGAAAGATAAGACTGGCCAAAGTATTTTAATTGGATTTAAGAAAATATTCAAAGAACGGAAACCACAATTATTACAAACGGATAAAGGAACGGAATTCAAAAGCTGGTTGGTTCAAAATTATTTAAAGAAAATGAATGTTCACTTCTTTACAACGAATAATTAAACTAAAGCTAGCTTCATTGAACGCTTTCACAAAACTCTGATGTCAAAAATGACAAAATATTTTACAGAATATAACACTCGAAAGTACATTGATGTGATTGCAAAATTAATCTACAGTTATAATCATACGCGTCACAGTAGTATTAAAATGGAACCATCTTCCGTAAATATTGGTAATCAAGCAGAAGTATGGCATAATTTCTATGGTGATATTTCTAAACAGAAATCAGAAAAACCTTCTTTTAAAGTAGACGACACACTTCGTATTAGTAAATGGAAAGGAAGGTTTGAGAAAGGATACGAACATAATTGGCCTAGGGAAATATTTACTGTTCATCAGATTGTTCCTAGAATTCCAACTGTTTATAGGTTGCGGGATCCAACTGTTTATAGATGTGCCTGTTATCGAAGGCACATTTTACGACAAAGAGATGCAGAAGGTTGTGGATTCCGGCTATTATCCTGTGGAAAAAGTGATTAAAAAAAGAAAAAGAAATGGAAAAATAGAATATTTTGTTAAATTTCAAGGTTACTCTGATGAGTTTAATGCGTGGGTGAATGAGGTGAAAATGCTATAAATAGCGTCTACAGAAAAAACTAACATTTATAAAAAATATGTCATTCTATCTGACACTTCCCTCTGATAGCTCTCTACATTATTTTCCCAATAATAAAATTTCAAGTGGCGTGATTCAACTGCCTTCTCCTATATTATTAGAAGGAAGATGGGAAGTCGGATTAGCCGAAATAATTTACCCACATACGTGGTATAATGTAAATGAAAAAAATAATATCTTCGGCTTTGATTTGGGGGATGGAAAATTAATTACCAGAAAGATTCAACCAGGTTCCTATGAAACTGTTCCCGATATTTTAAAAGCCATGGTGCTACCTTCACATGAAGGAAAAATCAATTTTAAATTCAATGTTAACAACAAACGAGTGAAAATAAAAACAGAAAAGAAATCAAAAGTTGTGTTAATAGAAGGTTTGTGCGATCTCTTAGGTTTTCACCCGCATGTTGTTGAAGGAGTCGAGGAAAGTTCCTTTGTAGCTGACCCACATGCAGCGTTCCCAGTTTTTTATGTGTATAGCGATATTGTTCAACCTGTCGTTGTCGGTCACGTTGAAGCACCCCTTTTAAGAGTTGTAAGAATTTCAGGAAAAGACGGTGATGTGGTTAGCGCTCATTATGACAGACCTTTTTACGTACCCGTCATCCGCCAATCCTTTCAAACTATAGAAATAGAACTGCGCCTTAATTCAGGTGCATTAGTCCCATTTGAAAGAGGAAAAGTGATTATCGTCTTACATTTTCGAATGCGACAAATCCTATAAATAGGCAAGAGTTCTTGGCATAAGTAATCATTCCCCGTTTGTGTTACGAGAATGAGTTGCGTTACAAAAGTACCGTATGAGTGCTGTACCACGAAATTCCAGGAACACTATACGAATCATAAAGGTTCTGGAATTCCATATTACGAAGGCGTATCCTTTCAAAAAGGGTATGGATTAGGTGGAATATTTCGCTGTTTGTTTCGAGCAGCATTACCATTTCTGGTGAAAGGAGGGAAAGCGCTTGGAAAGGAAGCTCTCGTCACAGGAACGAATGTAATAAACGATGTTGTTTCTGGAGAAGATATCAAAATCGCCGCCAAGCGAAGAAGTAAAGAAGCAGGAAAAAATCTGGCCCGTAAAGCTATTGGTCAGGTACAGTCGATGATGGGGATGGGAAAATATAAAAGGAAGCGGAAGCAACAGAAAAGAATCATTTCATCTAAGGTGCGGAAGACGAGAGGTTGAGACATTTTTGATGGGTAATGACATACATTTTGAAAGGATCACCAGAAAGTGTGAAATAGGAATTGGAACAGTTCAATTTACCTCCAACGCAAACGGCTGTAGAAAACGGGCAATGGGTTGAATTTCTTTCATCTCTTGTCCAATGTATTCGATTGAAGGCCTGTTGAATTTCATATTTCTGGAAGTGGAGATGAATATCTGGATTTGAGTCAAACCCAACTTTACGTTAAAGCAAACATTTTGAAAGCAGACGGTTCACCTATTGTTAAAGAAATTAAAACTATACCTGATGGCTCGCCCAAAACTAAGGTTGGCCCTGTGAACTTATTTCTACATTCTCTCTTCAGTCAAGTAGACGTTTCCTTAAATGATCGTCTGGTGTCTAACTCGAGCAATACGTATCATTATCGATCCTACATTGAGACATTATTGAATTATGGTTTTGACAGCAAGACTTCACAGCTTACCTCTCAAATGTTTTACAAAGACAGTGACAATGGACTTGGAAAAACGGTCTAAATTTTTTGAATCGAGTGCTGCCGTGGATATGATTGGAGGCATACACAGCGATTTGTTTCGCCAAGAAAGATTACTGCTAAATTTAGTAGAGGTGAAGGGCACAAAGTTGTTTTGGAGAAGATCAGCTTGTTAGTCCGAAAAGTGCGTGTCAGTCCTGGTGTTATTTTAGGACACGTGAAAGCTTTGGAGAAAGAAACTGCAAAATATCCTATTAACAGAGCACTTTTCAAAGTATATTCCGTTCCCCATGGAAGTATGTCGATGGTTCAAGACAATATTTTCGTTGGACAGATGCCTAAGAGGATTATTGTAGGATGTGTGGAAAATGATGCTTTTCATGGAACATTTCAAAAATCCCCATTCGATTTTAAACATTTTGATATGAACTTTATAGGAATCTATGTAGATGGCCAACCTATACCGCATAATCCAAACGAACTGAATTTTGATGCAAACAATTACACCAAAGATTACTACAGTTTGTTTTCTGGAACTGATAAATTTGGCCAAGATCAAGGATTACTCATTTCAAGGGAAGAATATATAAATGGGAACACATTGTTTGCTTTTAACTTAACCTTGATCTTTGTAACGGAGACCATTTAAATCTGATTAAACATAGCAATTTGAGACTAGAAATTAAATTTTAAAAAACTCTGCCTCAAACTATTTGCGTGTTAATTTACTCCGAATTTGATAACGTCATAGAAATAAATAAAATTAGAAACATTTTATACGACTTTGGAAATTGAAAATGAATGGAAATGAGATACATTTTATTTTGTTAAGAGACCCTTTTTATTCTCCTTTTTTTCGTGGCGTATTTGCTTCAGACACTATTCCGATGTTGAAAGAAAAATCTGCTATTGTGGTGAATGCCGACAAGTCATCAGAACCTGGATCCCACTGGCTTGCTTTTCACCAGGAAGCCGACGACATTGAATTTTTCGATTCGTATGGAAATCACCCTGAATTTTATGGCCCAAGATTCCAAGATTTCACTACAAATTATTCTTCCGTGTACTGGAATTCGTCCACCCTGCAAAGTCTTACTTCTAACGTTTGTGGGGCCTATTGTATTTATTTTATCTTAAAACGATGCCAAGGACATTCTTTGTATTCCATTGTAAACAATGTTTCTCATTGCCAGAAAAATGACTTTCGAATGTACCAATTTGTAAAAAAAAGATATGGTGTAAGAATGATTTTTAAACAATAAATAAGTTTATTTATATTTGTGTTTGTTTTTTCTTTAGTATAAATATAACCAAACTTGAAAATGTTCAGTCATTGATCATGAATTCAATACATTTGCGACACACTTGCACCGCTCTTGTAGGTGACGCAACAAGTTGTGGAAAGACACATCTGGTAAAGAAATTAATCGATTTTAAAATGATACATCCCTTTCCACCTAAAATAATTTGGTGCTATGGGGCTTATCAAAATCTTTACAAAGAAATGAAAACTGTAGAATTTCATGAAGGACTGCCTTCTAATATCAATACTATTTCCAATGCTCTAATAGTCATAGATGATCCCATGTCGGAGCTTTCAAATAATGACAAGTTAACCAAACTGTTTACTAAAGGAAGTCAACACCGTAATTTGAGTATTATTTTTATTGTTCAAAATATATTTCATAAAGGAAAAGAAAAGCGTGATATTTCATTGAATGCACATTACATGTTTATATTTAAAAACCCGCGAGATCGGTCCTAAGCCATGCATTTAGGAAGACAACTTTACCCAAAGAAATAAAATTTTTTCGAGAAGTATACGAAGATGCCATCTCGAAAGCATTTAGTTATCTGCTGATTGATCTAACAGCTCAGATGATTCACTACGCCTGCGCACGGGATTTTTCCCAGGTGATAAATACTACGTGTATCAACATCGCTAGTCATTTGTGTTACAAACACCATGGCCTCTGCAGTCTTAGACTTTGAAGGATTTCAACTCTCTCCGGGACGCTTCATCGTCAAAGAGCCAGCGGTGTGTGCCGTGAATGACGATACTTTCTGTGGACGATGGATGTTTAAATCTCCGCATTCTTTTGAAAGTTTGGATCGTAAGAAACAAAATACCTATTCATGGATTACAAAGTTTTTACATCATATCGAATGGGAAGATGGTGAATTACCATACGATACTTTTCATTGTGTGTCGACAGTTATATTCGAAACGTTTCCCTATATTTACGTGAAAGGACTTGAAGAAAAGAAATTTTTAGAGTTTTTGACCTATCGTGATATCTTAAACCTCGATTATTTTGAATGCCCTGAGGTAAAAGATTTACCTTCTTTCGATGTTTTGTGTCCTTACATGCACGGAAATAGTTTTTATCATTGTGCTGTCTACATAGCTAAAGAATTTGCCAAACATTTAGAAACTATATAAAAGCCTACTGTTATGATATTTTCGTACTTAGTCGTCAACATGTGTACGCAACAACAGTTGGAATACATGAAAGCGATTTGCAAAATCAAATCGAAAAGTTCAATATTAAAATCTTGCCCAAATAATATTATTAAAGCTTTGTGTGAATGTGCGATAAATGTCCTTCGTGGAAATGTGCCTCTCTCTAAGAAGCAAAAGAATAAACTAACTCCTTACAAAACAAGTTTACGAAAGCTTTCAGACAGAAGGCTGCCGCTATATAAGAAGAGGAAACTCCTCATTCAACGTGGTGAAGGATTTTTATCATTTCTATTACCTGCTTCAATATCTGTGATTAGTTTTCTAATCCATGGAGTACAGTAAGGAAATGGTCTTAATACCCGAAGATCGGGCAGAAATTATGGATCATTTATCTGACTTAGATGCTAAAATGCAAAATATTCTTCAAAGAAAAGATTTGCTAGAAAGTGAGAAGGCTAACCAATATTTACAGGTTTTACAAAAGTTTATTAAAATTCAGCATCCTCAACAAAAGGCAGAAACTACAGAAATCCAAGAAATAGCAACTCAAGAAAATCAAAAGCCTGAAACTCCTCCAGAAGAACATGTTATCACAACAAAAATTCTAAAGTCTGCCCCAGTTCGGTACTTAAATACTGCAAAGAATATTTTAGATTTCCTGAAAGTTAATCATTCCATATTATCGTGGACGCCCGAAGGAGAAATTGTGTATAAGGGTCAACGCATACCTCGAACAAATATCGTGAGTTTAGTAACAGATTTACTCAGCAACAGAAAGACATCTCCATCAGGATTCAAAGGATTTCAAGCAGCTTTAAAGGAAATGAACATTTCTGCAGATTATATTGTTAACCGAAAAATAGTTAAAGATAATCCTCTAAAAATAGTGAAAGGAAACACTGTAGAAAAGCCTAAATCAACAAAGCTTATGTATGCTAAAAGAAATACATGGATAACTTATTGATGTATTATTTTTTTATTATTATTTGCAATAAAAATAATTTGAAAGTATATACAAGCTTGTGTTTCACTGTGATCAATAGAAAATTCCCATGAAAAGTTTTATAAAATCTTTCACACCCCTCAAGTTTTTATTTAAAAAGAAATAAAATATAAAAATATCTGATCAGGAAAAGGAAAAGTCCTTATATGAAAAAAAGACTCAAGAATAATAGTAAAATAACAATGACTTTTATTTATCTATAACACAGAAAAATAAATAAATAAACTGTACATCTTCACATCTCTGTTAGTATCCATGCGGAAGAGCATTCAGGTCATCAAGAATAACACGCTAATCGTACACTTTTCCATATTTTCTCTTCTATTTTATTTATGATCTTACTAGCTTTGGCCTCTCTTGTAATCTTTCGTGGATTCCTTACAGTAATCTTTTCATCGTCAAAAGACCTTACTAGTTTTAGTACACTGTCAAAATTCAGCTTTAAGCTATTTTCGTAATTTAATGAGAAACCTCGTATTTTGCATACAGATTTTCCTGATTTTGTGACATACGCATAATTCTTTGCTCTGTCCGCAAAGAAATAAATAAGCTCAATTTTAAGATTTTTTTTGAGCAAAATAAACACATATTGAAAAGATTTTCTTATTACATCAGAGAATAGCATTTTTCCCCTTTCCTGAAACAAATTTTACAATGGTATCTCCCTCCAATTCATCTGTGAAGTCACCTATCTTGGGATCATTTTTGCCGTTTGAAGCATAAATAACACTATCCGTATCGTAATACAGTACTGATTCTCCCAGTTTTTCTAGTTCATTGTAGAGTTTCACCCGAGCGTGTGATGTTGTAAACGCAGCCAAATAGATATTCGTCTGGTCTGAATGTGGAGAAAACTCTTCTTTCATTTTCCACTTCAGAACAGCAATTGAATCGTTGGGAAAATAAATAACAGAAAACTGTTTTTAAAAAAAGAGAGAGAGAACATATATAATTTCAAACATATATGAACAAAAAACAACTTTTGTATTATATGCATATATATAAATGAAGAAAATGAGTACCTCTTTTGTAGTGTTTGTCAGAATTGCGTTAAATTCTGGAAGAGAAGAGACGAAAGTGGTTTGAATTTCATTTTCTTTTATCCCCCTTCTCCCCCAGAAACTATTAAGGCAAAGCTTGGATACTTGTCGTCTTCCTGGGTTTTTTTCTATCTGGTCTGGATCCAGGACAACACCTTCATGCTCTTCGTAATTTTTTATATAAAGAGATCTTTCTGCAGCTCACATTTTTCAGAAAATCCTGAAGCTTCCTACTGGGTTTTCAAAAACGTATTGATGTACGATTTGAATAGAGATGTTGATTGCTCTTTGAAAAGGTGTACTTCATACATTTTTATTAGTTTATATCCAACTTCTAAGGCCTTTTGCACCTCGATTGTGACCCATGTTCCTTTCAAAAGGCGATCTGTATCGTCATGTTCACAAATATTACTTCGGGTTTCTACACACGTAGAACATAAAGGGAATGTGAATTTTCCGTGTGATCTGTAAGGTAGAACAGGATTATACTGGCCAAAAGGAGGTAAAATGGAGCATTTAACAATGCCAAAATATTGAGAAAAATCACTAAAATCACTAGTAATTACTTCCGGATGCCCTACTGGATATGGGGAGTATTTATTCACGAAGGGGTAAAGACTGGTGAAATCTATTTACTTAGCTTCTCCTTCATAAAATAATTTAGTAGCATTCGTTCTGCCTCCGTAAAAGGCATCCCGAGGATTCAGTCTTTCCACTATATCTAATTTGCTGCAGAAATCTCTAATAGAAGCATCTCTTTCTTTCATCCTGTGACATTCGTGCTCCCAGATTTCTTTTAAATTGAATCCCAAACTTCTAAATTTTGAAGCCCTCTCTTTCGTTTTCTTCAAAAGTGCCCACATTGGTACTTTTGAGACAGGATTGATATCATCTCTATCAAAACATATCGCATCCATGAAAAAAACATCCATAAAATTGAAATACAGTATTGCTTTCCTCACAAAATCCATCTACGTAAGCATCACCAATGTTCCTTTCTCCTCTTCCATTTAAAGCGTGGCATATTTCAATCCCCATCGTATTTTCAAAATACATCAACCACTCCACCGCCTCTTTGCTAAAATTAAATTTTGTTACGTATCCCCTGACTGGAACCATCGGAATCTGTTCTTGGGGTATGTGGTTCCTTCTGTAGACGGCCATACATGCCGATGCTATAGTAGTGTAAGAAAATGGATCTACTCCGTTTATTGTCATAAATTCGCTCCGGAACCGTAAACAGCATCTTCTTAAGATGTCGACATCTGACCTAAATATAAATAAATAAATAATTTTTGTCCCTAATACTTATAAATAAGTCACTAATAAATAAATATACAGTTACCAATAAATATAAACCAGGGCTCATGATTTTGATTAAAAAATATACTGCTACAATTTAAAATAAAGCAAAACTTCTGAATTTATTAAAAAAAATATTGTTACAAAGCTATAAAGTCGTTTCCCTGAGATGCTAGACTTGGCGACTTGGTGATAAATTTGGCGACCTTGGCGACAAATTTGGCGAACATTTTGGCGACTTGGCGGCAAAGTTGGCGACTTTGGCGACAAAGGGAAATTTCTAGAAGAACCTCAAACTTTCCACCTATTTCTACTGGTTTCATGAACTTTCTAGAGACTACGTCACTTCCTACGTAATGAAGTCACTTCCTGTTGAAAAGTATAAAGGCAAGCTCTCAAGCCTAGAACAGTCAGTTGGAATTTGATCAGCAAGCAAGCTGGTGAGCTAATAAGAAACTTTTGAGAGCTGTATTGAGATTAAATGATAATCTTTGTTATGAATTCTTACTAGTGCTGTGTAATACTTGTGCTACGTTTCTTTTCCTAGAAATTTGTAAAATAAAGAGCTTTATTTTTTTAAGTCCTGATTATTGGATTGCATTCACGTACACCCACAAGACAATTTTGTCACATTTGGTGTCAGTGGGATATTTTTGATTTTTCCTGTGAATTCCAGGGACAGGACCTTTGACTAGATCGATGGACAAACAATTTGAAAAGCTGTTTGCCATGATGGCAGAGATGAAGGCTGGACAGGAGCAGATGAAGGCTGTTCAGGGAGAGATGAAGTCTGGGCAGGAAAAGATGCTATCCGGACAAGAGAGAATGGAGAAAGGACAAGAAGAAATGAAATGATTGATTGACGAGGAGAAGGGTGAGGTCCAGAGAAAGATTGATGAAGCAGAGGAAAACGTTCAAATGAAGGTCGAGGACGTGAAGAGCGAAGTTAAAGGGAAGATTGAGGAGGTGGAGCAAAAAGTTCAAGGGAAGATCGGCGAGGTTGAGAGCAGGCTCAGTGAACTCGAGGATAGACCATTCAGTTTCTCGGCAAGTCCAGAATTCATGCATACCAGACCGACTATAAAATCCTTGACTTTTGACGGACAAACATCATGGACAGTCTTCAAGGCTCAGTTTGACGTCGTCAGCTCTACAAATGGATGGACGGACTTTGTGAAAGCCAGTCAACTTGTGGCATCGCTCCGAGGATCAGCGGCGGTGGTTCTTCAAGGAATTCCAGCTGATAAGTTGACAGATCTAACGACCATAGAGAAGGCTTTGGATGCCAGATTTGGAGACAACCATCTGACGCAATTTTATAGAACTGAACTGAAAACAAGAAGACAGAAACCAGGAGAAAGCCTTCAAGAATTGGCTGCCGATGTGGAACGACTAATGAGCTTGGCCTACGTCGATTGCCCTCTGGATGTTCGGGAAAGTTTAGCAGCTCAGTACTTCGTCGACGCTATCAGAGACGAAGACACGCAACATTCAACCAGATTGATGGACGCAAATTATCTGAAATCATTCCTGGCTTACAGTATGAAATATGAGACAGCGAGAACTGTTTCCAAGACACCCAGACACGACAAATAAATGGAGACGGAGGATCATACTCGTAGAGAAAGAGATGATAAATTTGAATTCTTCTTCAACAGGCTGGAAAAATTATTAAACAGTAGTGTTTCTGGAAGGAAGAACACTCCTCGGCGAAACCGTAACGTCACTTGCTGGAAGTACAGCAAGAAGGGGCACGCGTAGAGGGAGTGCCATGCAATTACTTCGAACCAGGAAAACTAAAAAATGGCTGTCTTGCGGGGCGAAGGCTGCCTTCTCTGATTAGAGCCCCTGAAGAAGGACCGAAAGTCTCCTCGCTTAGCGGAAAGAAAAATTGACTCTACTTGGAAGGATCAATTTGTGGTATCCAGTGTTTGATGTTGGCGGATACAGGTGCAAACGTCACTCTTAAGAACAGACTTGGCACAGAAATTGAAGGAACAGCTTATTTACACGGCTCCTAACATTTCTTTAAAGACCGCCATTGGTGAAAAAACGGAAATACGAGGAAAACTGGATGCATCCATTGAAAGTGGCTCGATAAAATTTCATCACAGAATCTACGTAGCTGACATCAACGATCCCTGTATTCTCGGCCTGGATTTCCATCAAAAATTCAACTTTACAGTAGATCTGGAGAAGAACGAGATACGGACAGGAGGAGAGGAAATTCCTCTGTTTTCAGCCAGGGTGCAGCATTCAAAGTCGTGCTCCGTATTGGCGAAAAAGAGAACTATAATACCAGCAAGATCAGAATGTTTTATTCAAGGAGTTCCCGAAGTTCCTGGACAGTTCAGATATGCCGTAACGAACTTTCCTAGCCAAGTCTCCCAGAAAGGTGTTCTTGTGGCGGCCACACTCGTTGATTTGGAAATGGAAGCCATTCCCGTTAGAGTTCTTAATTTAAACAATAAACCAAGAAAGGAGATGTTATTGCGACCTGTGAACCAGTGGTGGATATCGTCGCTCGTCCTCAAGAATTTTCTGGAGCACAACATCTACAGTCAACCTTGGAGAATCTTCAAATACTTAATGAAGAACAACGAACAGCAGTAAGGAAGTTACTCAATGAATTTCAGGACTTGTTTTCGACCTGTGACGCTGATGTCGGCCGTTGCAATATGACCCAACATAGAATTAATACGAGTGACCATCCACCAATCAAGCAACACCCAAGACGTCTGCCTCTTGCAAGGAAAGAAGAAGCAGAACATCTAGTTAAAGAAATGGTTGACAATGGGATAATTGAGGAATCATCAGACCTTTGGGCTTCGCCTATTGTGCTTGTTAAAAAGAAAGATGGATCAACGCGATTCTGTGTTGACTACAGGAAACTTAACGAAATTACAAAAAAAGACAGTTATCCCCTGTCACGAATAGACGTCACCCTGGATGCTTTGAATGGAAGTCAATGGTTTACGACACTGGATTGGAAAAGTGGAAACTGGCAAGTTGAAGTCCAACCTGAAGATAGAGAAAAGACAGCCTTCACCACCGGACAAGTACTTTAGCAATTTAAGTTAAGGCCTTACGGACTTTGTAACGCCCCAGTAACATTTGAAAGACTGATGGAGACAGTATTACGTGGACTATCGTCTGAAGCCTGCTTAGTGTATCTTGATGACATTATAATAGTAGGGCGAACATTTGAAGAACATCTAAATAACCTTCGTAAAGTATTCCAGAGGCTACAAAAAGCCAACCTAAAGTTCAGTCCCAAGAAATGCAGGTTTTTCCAAAAGGAGTTTACTTATCTCGAACACGTTATTTCAGCAGAAGGAGTTAAAACTGATCCTGGGAAAATTAAGGCAGTAGTTGATTGGCCTCGTCCAGAGACTGTACTCGATCTCAGAAGTTTCCTCGGACTGTGCACCTATTATCGTCGTTTTGTGTAACATTTCTCCACAATAGCAAGACCTCTACATAAACTAACTGAAGCTAAATCAAATTTTAATTGGACAGAAGAATGTGGGGAATCTTTCAATAGTTTAAAGCAGGCTATGACATCTTCTCCTATTTTGACCTACCCCCGGACTGACAAAGATTTCATTTTGGATACAGATGCTAGTAATGAAGGAATAGGAGCCGTGCTATCCCAGAACATTGGAAAAGAGGAACGCGTCATCGCTTACTTCAGCAAGAGCTTGGGTAAGCCAGAAAGAAATTATTGTGTCACACGTAAAGAATTACTGGCCATTGTTAAATCTATAGAGCATTTCCATCACTACCTCTATGGACAGAAATTTCTTCTGCGGACTGATCATGCTTCCTTAAGATGGCTTTTGAATTTTAAGGAACCTGAAGGCCAGATAGCTCGCTGGATCCAAAGACTTCAGGAGTATGATTTCGAAATCCAGCATCTCAAAAGGGCCTCTCACGGAAATGCAGATGCGCTCTCTCGAAGACCCTATAGGGAAAGCTGCAAACATTGCTCTAATGCCGAGAAAATTTCGGAATAGAGACAGATACTTCAGTAGAAGTTTTAACAACGACATCTGTAGATCCCTGGTCTTCATGAGATCCAAAAGGCGCAGCTAGAAGATCCTGCTATCAAGACAATTCTAGAGAAGAAACTAATTTCGGCGGATCGACCATCTTGGCAAGAAATCGCCCCGTCGAGTCCTGCAACAAAACGATACTGGGCCCTTTGGGACTCCTTACATCTTAAGGACGGTGTTCTATACCGTAGGTGGGAGAGTGATGATGGAAGATCCTGTCGATGGCAACTAATTCTTTCAAAGAGTAGAATTCCGGAAGTTCTGCAAGAGACTCATGGCAGCGCAAGTGGAGAGCATTTTGGAGTCATGAAAACTTTAAGCAAAACACGAGAGCGATTTTATTGTGATCTATATCGTGCCGACATTGAAAAATGGTGTAGAGAATGCCATGCTTGCGGAGCGCGAAAAGGACCTAAAACAAGGACTAAAGTTCGCTTGCAACCCTATAATGTGGGCGCACCATTCGAAAGAATGGCTTTGGATATAATAGGACATTTCCTAGTAACAACAAAAGGTAATCGATACGTCCTAGTATTAATGGACTATTTTACCAAGTGGCCTGAGACAATTCCCATTCCAGACCAGGAAGCCTCGAATGTAGCTGAAGAACTCGTACGAAGCTTGATTTCAGGTTATGGAGTGCCTATGATATTGCATTCGGATCAAGGTGCGAATTTAACTCTGCCCTCTTTACTGAGCTTTGCAAGCTTTTCGGAATTCTGAAGACCCGAACGACCGCGTTACATCCCGAGTCCGATGGCATGGTCGAGAGATTTAATTGAACGATTTTAAATCATCTGTCTTTATTTGTTTCGAGGAACCAGACTGATTGGGATACCCATTTGCCACTCTTCCTCTTGGCCTATAGGAGTGCGGAACATGAGGTGACCGGATTGACTCCAGCAGAAATGCTGTTTGGCCGAACGCTGCGATTGCCATGCGATATTCTCTTTGGACGACCGAGTGAAACACCTTCCTCGCCGAATGAATACATGAAAAATTTGGAGGCACTTTTGGAAAGCGTACATGCGTTTGCCAGAGAGCGAATAAAACTGGCCAGCGAACGAATGAAAACTTGTTACGACTCCAGAGCAACATACCACCATTTTAAGGAGGGAGATCTAGTCTGGATGTATAACCCGAAGCAACGGAGAGGCCTGAGTCCCAAGTTACAACAGAACTGGGAAGGACCTTATACTGTTGTCAAGAAACTGAACGATGTTGTCTACAGGGTACAGAGGTCGCCCAACGCCAAGCCAAAAGTTATCCATATAAATCAATTAGCTCCATACAGAGCTACTGATCATAGTTCTAGTAATGAGACTGCCGGGATGTGCAGTCTTTGAAGAGGGGGGCAATGTTACAAAGTTATAAATTCGTTTCCCTGAGATGCTAGACTTGGCGACAAACTTGGTGACCTTGGCGACAAATTTGGCAAACATTTTGGCGACTTTGGCGACAAACGGAATTTTCTAGAAGGACCTCAAATTTCCACCTATTTCTACTGGTTTCATGAAATTTCTAGAGATTACGTCACTTCCTACGTAATGAAGTCACTTCCTGTTGAAGAGTATAAAAGCAAGCTCTCAAGCCTAAAGCAGTCAGTTGGATTTTGATCAGCAAGCATGCTGGTGAGCTAATAAGAAACTTTTGAGCGCTGTATTGAGATTTAATGATAATTTCTGTTGTGAATTCTTACTAGTGCTGTGGAATACTTGTGCTACGTTTCTTTTTCTAGAAATTTGTAAAAAAAGAGCTTTATTTTTTTAAAGTCCTGCTTATTGGATTGCATTCACGTACACCCACAATACAATTTTGTCACAATATCTTACTTGCAATATTCGTATAATTCTTTTCTGAAGTCAAAGGGGTTCTCTTTCCTTAGTTCGTACCATTTCAGGAACTTCTCACAGTCTTGGGGGTTCATGAAATTCGGCGCATAATTATCAATATCTGGAAGAGCTCCTAAGTAGGCTTGGTTTTCTGCAGTGTTGAAAAGGTGTGGAAAATACCCTTTTGTCAACTCTTCAAGTCCAAAAGTTTTCGGAAATTTAGACACCGGCATAGGAAGAAAGTTTAGTGAATCTATTAACCTTATTTTATGAGACACTATTTCCATAGATATAAGCATAGAACCATTAATAATCACGTGAGGTTTAATCCCCTGACTAAGCTGATGAGCCAAAATAAATTGACCGTCATACCCTTTCAAATTATGTGCAATAGCTGTGAAGCCTTCATGGCAATTCGAGAAAAGGAAGTCACAAAACTTTTTAATTACATCGACCCCTTCGATTACCACCTCTTGTCCATCGTAATACTGTAATACTGCAAAATTTACTATATGCTCTCCTGTTTCTTGCATAACTTCGAAATAGAAGAAAATTAGCTTTTCGCTGGAAGGTTTCGGTTTTTTTGCTCCAAAAAACATAAATGATTGTTCATGCACAGAACTTGTTTACAAGAAACACATTTTGATTCTCCGCATATCTGTTGCTCAGGTGAACGACTTTTTTGTTTAATTATCTGATGACAAATTTTACATTGAAATAGCTGTTGACAAATGGATACTTGTTTTTTACCGGTAATAGTTAAATGTCTATTGAAGCAATCCTCCGATTTAAAAGTGCGATAGTAATTCTGCATGACCGAGGGTTATTTCCAATACAATTTTCAATATAACATTCATTACATCGTTCCTCACAATGATGCTCCCAATAATGTTCATGATCTTTGTCACAATGTGAACAATAAAACTGTTTCCCTAAGAAACCACTCATATTCTTAATGAAGTCATAATATTTATTATGATGCCACAAAAATATTTTATGAGTTTTTTCCACACCTTTATAAATTAACTGAAATTAAGTAAAAAATATTTAGTTATATTTAATTTACTGATGTGTAATTTTTTTCTTTAACTATAAATAAAACACTAGAAGAGTTGAAACAAAATACAAATGAAACTTAAGTGTTTAAAATTATTTTTATGTTATGTATTTGTCATTAATAAATAAAAATGAATTAACGGGGAAAAAAAATACTTGAAATGTTGAAACACAATACAAAAGAATGTAGCTTAGGTTTTTAATACTCTTATTATGACATGTATTTATCATTAATAAATTTACAAAAAAGATTTAACTAAAAATAAAAGAAAAATACTAGACAATTTGAAACACAATAAAAAAAATGAAATTTACCTTGTTAAAATGCTCATCTGAAATAACATGTATTTGAACATCCAAAAGTTCTTCAAACTTTTTAATTTCATCTAGACCACAACGGACACCAGAGTTTTCATGTAGTTTGAGAGCTAGAGTCTTTTGAAGTGGTTTGCTTCTATTCTCGTATTGAATTATATTGCTGATTCTTTGTAACAGCAGCATGACCAACGACGATGGCTCGAGCACAACAAATACTTTCATTATCTGAAGGAATAGCCACAACACTTTTCTTTCGCAGATGATCTACTTCAATATTTAAAATTGATTTTCTGCAGGCACCAATGGGTCGCCTTACAGTGACGATGTCGAATATCAGCTTCTCATCCAAACGGAGTGTTTTTTTTTTTTGCTTTGAAGTACTTTGCAAATTTCATAGAGCACTTTTTCCACAGTCATTTCTTCTACTGTATTCAAGCAAGTACTTATTGGATAGTCTAGACCAGGAGCAAACACACAAATTCTTATAAGGTCTTGAAGACTGAGACCTTCAGTTGAGCTCTGAAGGATTTTCTCGATTAACCGACGTAATGTGTCTATGAGATTTATCAACAATTCATCCCACACAAAGAAAGCAAAGCCAGCTGGATTAGCCATCGCTTCAAAGATGAGTTGTTCCTCAACATCGTTTCGAATACACAAGCGTTTTGATCGACTGCGATTATAGGTTTCTTTTTACTTCGCCTTACAGTGGATTACTCAACTGTTTCCTGGCTCTGTTCAGTTCACCTTTGTTCATTTCAGATAATATACCCAACAGCACGACTTAAATTCATTATTTTTAGAAATTTCGAACTAATAAAAATAGTTTTCATTAGACATGATCAAAAATAGCGACTTCGTACTTTCCGCTGATGTAAACAAAACAAACTTGCCAGTTGTTGCCAAACGACGATTAAGAAATTCGACGCCTTTTTGTTGCCATGTAAGAGAATTATATATATATAGAGAGAGAGAGATTGTTCATCATATTTTTGTTTGCTAAGGGGAGAAACAGAGTCATTTAAGTTAATTTTACCTATAATTAATTAATTTAACCTATTTAGTTAATTTTACATATATTAGAATTTATAAATAAATTCTAATTGGCACTAATATATAAGTAAAATTATAAATATACTTATATATTAGTGCGATATTGTCGATATTGATAACCATTATACGTAGTTGATGACTCATTTTTTGAAGTTTCGAAAATTTCAGTAGTATTGATAATACGTAAACTCAGATAGAAGAACGGTGAAGTAAAGACGACGCACCAAACAGAACCAAATCAAAAAATAAAATTTTAAAGATGTTCCTTAGATTTTTAAAGGGTAGAGGTAAAGGTAATTATCAACTTTCCCATAGAAAAGTTGTTATTATCCCATAAAAAGATCCCTCACTCATCAATCACTCTCTTTGTTGTAAAGTGAAGCGAAATGTAACCGCCACCAGGCGGCGATGTTGTGACGTCAGACTGCGAGGTGACTGATATAATGAGAACTGCTTGTGATCTCGGCGTTGCCGTATGTTTTATGTGTGTCTCTGTGTTTGTGTCATCCATTGTCAATAAACGTATGTGTCTGAAAAGCTTTTAGTCTTATTTGGCCAAAGTACCCAGCATCTGGTAGATGCAAGCCCCATAAGATTTATGAACTTCGATTCTATGTTAAATGGTTTTCGAGCATAGTGGTACCCTCGGCGGGACTGCGAGTGCTTTGGATTAGAACTTTTGTGAATTCTGTTCTCGACATGACAATGGATTTGACACTGCTGAAAACACAGAGGAAATATTTCCGTACCTCTTTTAAGGTTTGTGCTAAGAAAATTGAAGACGAACTTATAAAAGAAGCACCTGAACTGAAGCAATTTTCGATTTTGAAATCGCAGATTAGCGATAAATTTGCGCGCTTGGATACGTGACAAACAGAAATTACGAACCTGATTTTGAAAATTGAAGATGCCGAACAGGCATATGAAGAAGACTTTTTGTCTGCTGAGAAGTACCGAGACAAATATATTGAGCTTTCATCGTAAATCGAACAATTGTGTTTGAAAGACTCGAGTACCAGAGATTTCTCTGAAAAGAGAAAATTTAAGCTCCCGAAGATTGAGCTAAAGAAATTCGACGGAGATGCTAAAGATTATTTGACTTTCTGGAGCCAATTTCTAAATATACACGAAGATTCAAATATACCGATTGAATATAAATTCCAGTATCTTCTACAAGCTGTTGTGCCAGAATCAAAGGCTGCTCGTGTGGTTGAAAGTTTCCCGGCAACAGCGGATAATTATCCAAAAGCGATTTCGCAGCTTCAGTAACGCTTTGGAAGAGATGATCTACTGGTGCAAATATATGTACAGCATGATCCACCTCTTAGACGCAGATTCTCTCTCAAACCTTATTAGTGTGTTTAAAAGTATCTGGAAAGAACAGGTTTATCCATCTCAGTGGCGTGAAACAATTGTGATCCCGATTATGAAACCCGAGAAAGACCCTTCAAACCCTTTGATCTACCGGCCAATTGCGCTGACAAGCTGCCTTTCAAAAACTCTTGAACGAATGGTCAGCGCAAGTCTTGCATATCTGTTGGAAAAGACTCGCTGTATTCCTACCTTTCAAAGCGGTTTTCGGAAGGGTAGGTCAACGCTTTATAATATTATCAACCTTGAAACACAGATCCGAAACGCTTTTGTTAGTAGAAATCATTTGGTTAGCATTTTTTTGACATTGAAAAGGTGTATGACCATACTTGGCGCATACTTCGTAGTTTATATGACTTTGAATTTCGAGGAAATCTTCCTATTTTTATACAAAACTTTTTGTCATCTCGAATTTTACGACTTCATCTAGGGAACATTTTCTCCCAACCTTTTATGCAAGATGAGGGTGTCCCTCAGGGGAGCGTCTTGAGCGTAAACTTTTTTAGTCTTCATTTTAGCAAAATTCTTACTATGTTACCCTCCACAGTTTCTGCTACACTATATGTTGATGGCCTGCCAAGGTTCTGCATATTATTTAATTGAACGACAACTTCAAAACGCTGTAAATAAGCTTTTAATTTGGTGTAATGAAAATGGTCACACAATTCTTACAAAGAAAAGTAGTTGTGTTCACTTTTTGCCGAAAAAGAGACATGCACCCTGATCCTGTTATCCGTATTCATGATACAGTTATTCCTGTTGTTGAAAAGATTCCTTTTTCGGGCATCATATTAGACCAAAAACTCACTTTCCTTTTAAAAAAATTAAAAAATTGTTAAATATTATTAAGGTCCTCTCTACCACACCTTGGGGAGCAGATCGAACGGCTTTTCTCCGGATTTATCAATCGGTGTTTCTTTCACCCATTGATTATGGATGCAAAGTTTATGGTTCCGCATGCTCTAGTGTTTTGCGGAGTGTGGATCCGATCCATCACTCTGTGTTACGGATTTGCTCAGGAGCTTTCCGGACATCACCGGTACACAGCCTGTACACAAGTAAGGTTAATCAGTTAGTCATCAGATGCCGTTACACCTGCCTCAAAGAAAGTTCTGTGCTCAATATTATTTCCGCATTCAGTCCCACCTAAATCATCCTGTTCGCATTTTATCCTTTCCCGTTGGCCTTGGCAGACTGTATGCTGCCCGTACCTCTAATATCCTCCCTTTCTGTGAGAGAATGAAACGGTCGCTTGGTGATTTGGATTTATCAACTGTAAAGGTTTATCACATTGGTTTCTTCTCCTTTTAGCCATGGGATGTTCCACGGTTTTTATTACTTGACCCATTTTCTAAATTTGATAAGTCTATCACAAATCAAGTTGTTTTCCAACAGATTTTCTTGTCTCATCGTAAAAAATTTGGCACCTATTCTCCCATTTTTAGTGATGGTCGAAAACAGCTTTCCGTGTTGGTTGTGATGTTGTCTTTGATCAAAATGTATTGAGTTGTCGTTTCGTATGCCTCATGCTCAGTTTCAACAGCAAAATTAATGGCAATATGGCTTGCTCTAGAGAAGCTATTCAATCTCCCCGAGAATACCTTTTGCATTTACTCGGATAGCATTAGTGCTCTAGAGTCTCTTGCCCATCCTCAGACTTGAACTCACTCTATTGCTTCAGAAATTCTTTGTCTTTTAGCCACGTTGAAAGCTAGGGATTACGAAATTTTATTCTGTTGGATCCCTAGTCACGTGGATATTCATGGAAATGAATTGGCTTTCATTGATCTTAACCACCCACTTACCTATGCAGACACAAAGAAATTCCTTTTAATTTACGTTCACTCATTATGGCAGGAATTGTGGGATGAACAGATCCACAACAAGTTTCAATATAGCCAACCGTTGTTAAAATTGGGGCCAGTTGTCCCAGTGCGGATGCTTGATGTAAAATTAAATTGACTTCGCGTTGGTCATACCCGCTTAACCCATAAGCATCTATTAGTTGGTGAGCGGGTTTCCTGCTTGTGCAACATGCCATATGAATCTTACCGTGCATCATATTTTAGTTGAATGCCCTGTTTTCGGCAATCATCGTTCGCTTTTTTCAGCTCTGTATCACTGAACAAAAGAGACTTGGTGGGAGAACATCCCCATCAACATATTTTTTTACTTTTAAAGGCCATTGTAATTTTTAACTTCTTATAGAAATTACCGTGTTTCTAAGAGTATTTTTGTTTACTAGTTCTAAATTTTCAATTCGCTAATTCAAATTTGATTCTAATTTCAAAAAAATTGCTCCAAATTCACTATTCTCTCATTTTAATATGTTTCCATTTTGCACCATACGCTTGGCGCAGCATGACTAATACTGGCTCTTGTGTCATAAAACTCAACAACAACTAACTAACCTTGATTTGGAGACTGAAATTAGAAATGCCTTTATCCGCAGACAGCATACTGTAGCAATTATTTTGACATTTTAAAAGCTTATGATCGTTCTTGGCGTTTTGGTGTCCTTCGTGATCTGTATGAGTGCAATCTCCATGGGAACCGGCCCATTTTTATTCAAAACTTATTACAATTAAGATAATTTAGAGTCAAAATTGGAAATCAGCTATCAGACTATTTTATTCAAGAGGAGGGAGTACCTCAGGGAAGCGTTCTCAGGGTGACACTTTTTGCTCTTAAAATAAATGATATTTTAAAACAACTTCCACCTTCTGTGAAAGGCTTTCTTTACGTCGACGACCTGTACATAACTTGTACAGGGGATAATATAAATTTTATAGAAAGACAACTTCAGTTAGCTGTGAACAAAATTCAGCAATGGTCTACTTTTAATGGGTTCACGTTTCCTACGGCCAAAAATCACGTATACACTTTTGTCGCAAGCGTCGTCTCCATCCAGAACCATACATTCTGCTGCGAAGTCATCAATGTCGTGAATGAAGTTAATTTTTTAGGATTTACTTTTGACAAAAAACTGAGTTTCCGACCCTATGTCATGAAATTACGCAAAAAGCTTGACAAATATAGGAATATTCTCGAAGTCCTTTCAAATACATCTTGGGGTGCTTCAAGAACATCTTTGCTTCGTGTTGATAGAGAAGCCATTCTGCCTAAAATGGATTATAGGTGTGTTATATACGGCTCTGCACGACAAAGTGTGCTAAAGATATTAGACCCCATTCATCATTCCGCAACTTAGACTTTGTAGTGGAGCTTTTCGTACCTCACCTGTTGAAAGTATACACACATAATAAAGAAAATCATGCAAAATCAAAGCATTATAATGTATAATTTTTTCAGTGCTTTATAATATGCTTATAATTTTTTTTAAAAAAGGGTTTTCATGTTTTAACAATATAAAAAGGAAAAAAATGTCCAGTAAACCTATTTAAATATTTACCACTTTGCATGATTTTCAAGATGCTTTCTTTGGGAGTAAATTGGCATAAGATTCGTTATTATAAATTGCTTATTTTCTGAAAACCTTTGCTCGCAAGAAAAATCTGTGTTCGATAAATTATATGGAATATGATTATTTTATACCTTTAATTGTAGGTCCGCCCTTTTACCTATTATACCTTTAATTGTATACCTTAATTGAGCATTATTTTACTGACTTAAAAATTCATATTTGTGAGGTTATATGTCTTTTGAAACTGTGGTAAAAATATTTATTGACTATTTTGTATATTGTTGAAAATATCTAATTTCACTATTTTAAACAGGTTCTGCAGATTTTATTGCGTCAGCTTTACGTAATTATTACTCCATATTTGCTGGTGAACCATCTAGGTGTTCCAAGAATCTTGAAAAATGTTTTTACTCAATTTAAATTCTAATACAATCGTTTGCAGCAAACTTTATATATGATTTTATTATCTTTCTTTGAACTTATCTTTAGTTAATATCATTGTCGCTAAGAAAGATAGGTGGTCTAAATCTATAATATATTCCTTTTTTGCTTCGATTTCGTTTTCAAAAATTTATTGTATGTCATTATGGACATTTTTTTTATTTTATTGAAGTCAGGATGCTACGGGCATCGTCTTTCGGGTATTGCTACTTTTAAATACATAAGCTTAAAATTTGCATATTACGCCTTAATTCCTCACTTCCTTCCGGAAGAGAAAATGAAATCTTTTGAAATATATATTGACTTTCTTTTTAAATTAACATTTATATATTAGTTTAGTTAGACTTTGAGGGTTTTTTGTTGTTATGGTGGCGGTTCCCCCACACAAATATTCCGTGTTTGTTGTTAATGTATTTCACATTGCATGAATATAAGTGTATTTAATGTATTATATAAATTATTATTTTTGAGGATTGAATTTTTATTCTGTATTTCATATTTTATTGTAATTATTATATTTTATTATTTATTTTTATTTGTTATTCTATTTAAATTTTTGTATTAGGTGTTTTATTGTATTTGTTATGGTTATACTGATTGTATTTGTTGAACGTTCTTACAATATATCACTTTTTCTTCGTACTCTTCCCTATGATTGAGTTGGTCGGCGTGGGTAATAAAAAAATAAATATTATATTTTCTTCGGAAATTCACCAATTCGTTAGTGGTCTTATAATTTCTTAACGCACTTTATACTTCAGATCAACACATGGTGTGTTTCATATTCAAAATATACCTAGATGTCAAAAGGATCAGATGCAGAGAATGATTTTACATGAGCCAGTAAAAAATAGCCATGTTTACTTTCGATTACGAAATAAAATAAGTATATCAAGTTTATAAAATGGTAGTGTTATTTTCCGGTACAGTGCGCAACGTCCGGTTCTTGTCTGATCACCCTAGTTAACCCTCCTGGAGTCAGGCCCGAGAAATCAGTGCGAACTTTTCTCCTCCCATAACGGCAGACCCGATACTGTCTCGGGAAAGAAAAGTCCCTTATAAGTGTCAGTCCCGAGATTTTCCTTCTAAAAAATTAAGGTAAATTAAGGTAAGGTAAATCGAAGTAAAATTAGGACGAGATATCCATGGCGCAGGAGTAAAATCGAAAGCGCACTCTCAGTTGCTACTGTTTAGATTTAGAGAGTAAATGTGTATCCAAAATGAGTGTCAATTAACGAGCATAAAATTGAACGCTTATAAATCTTGAATTTACACATATACGTATTATTATTAGCCTGATCTATAAGATTTTAAAATTTTCTGACTTAAGAAAAGATTCTAATTTAAAAAGCAAGAGGAATATAAAATTAAAAATTAAAAAATTGACAATTTTCTCTTTTATAGCTTACTTTCATTTAAGGACTTTAGAATTCAAATTGCTTTTGAAATTAATTTTTGAATATAAAATACTATACATATACACAAGATTTGCTTAACATGCAGGTACATTTATACCTTTCAATGAAAACTTTCTTTGTTTTCATTTACTAGTGTATTTAAAAAGGATAATGCACAAAATATACGTAACCAACGTGTTGAACTGTTTCATTCTGAATAGATTAGCATTGATTATATAAAATCGTATATTTGCTTAACATAATATTTTGTTATCAATCGAAATTTTAAGACAGTTCAGCATTATATAAGATTCTAGCATGGGATTTTTTGAATAATATAATCAAAAAAATTTCTTCCTTATTTTTACGAACACGCACAAAAGAACAGATAAAACTAATTTAATGACAACTCAGCAAGTAAATTTATCCCATAAAAAATTATAAAAAAGAGCATAACCTAAGGGCATCTAAGGTAAACCTACAGAATGGTATTATAAAACAAGACGATTAAACAAAATATTGGAAGATTTAAATACAATAAAGATTTATTTTTTTCAAAAAGAAAATAAAAAGTATAACATTTTTATGAATAACTAGGAAGCAATGTGGTATAATAAAAATAAATGCAAAACTCCGAATATATAATTAAGAATTTTAATGCAGTTAATGATTATAAAAGATTCCAGCAGGACATTTTTTCAGATTTATGAAATCAAACCAGTCTTACTTATTCATGCAAATGCGCAAAAGAACAGATACAAGTATTTTAATGACAGAACAACTAATAAATTTGCCCTACATAAAAATTACAAAAAAATGTATAACCAAAAGGCTTCTATGGGAAATCTTCAGAACAGTATAAAATAATTAGGTTAATGCAAAAGTGTTGAAAGATATAAATACAAACATTTTAATATTTTCTTTAAGATAATTATTTTGTGAATGACTATGCAGTAGTGTAGTATAATAAAAATAAATGCAATTCAAATGTCGTTCCTCTTTTAATTGTAATCTGATTTATTGTCGGCATGCTAAAAGCAAAATAATTCTTTAAGCTGTCGTTTACTTAGAAATCGTCTGTCACTTCCATAAAGAGTTTAAAATGTTCTCATGGATTCTATATCTATGTTCCCACAATCAGAAACTTCTAAGAGCAGTTACCATTTATTCAAGATAAGTGGAAGGCAAGGGGGTCAATAGAATAGAGTTTTGTATAGATTTTGTTCTCACTCAGTTCGAAGTGAAAACAAACCTTATTCAAAGCGGCTCGTCAATAAAGATATCTCTGGAAAAGAAGTAGTTGAAAGAGCGTTTGACTGAATGGCACCTTAGTAGTCTGCAATAAAGGAAGAACGAATATAATACTCGTAACGTGTCGGATACCGCAAAGACGCTAGAAGCAGTTGACTCAGGGGTGAGGGGGCTCAAAACCTAAACAGACATTACATAGCATATATACAGGACGTGGCGAAGGGGACATGTGGTCAGATCTGTCAGCAAATTTGTAAAAAAAAATGGAATGTGATATTTTATTTTGAGCTTCAACGGTATTTGGATTCAGCGGTAAATAAACAACGCTAAATTTTATTTCCCAAGTCAGCATTTTTGAGAAATGTATTACTAACATTTAGTTAAAACTTCTCGAAATAAAAATTGTGCCAGTTACGATATTGGTAAACTATGTTTGTTGCTCATAGAAAATATCGATTCTGACTTACATGAACGCGCCTCGTCTGAGTTGACATTTTGTCATAGATACAAAAATAGTATTTTGCATCTATGACAAAATCGATACAAAAATAGTTCATTTTTGTATCAATGAGCAAAGCTCATGTAGCTATTTTCAATATTATCTCTCCATTTTTAGCAGTGGACATGATATAACAGATTTCATAATACGATTAGTAGGCAAACAATCAAGACCGTAAAAAAAACAATTTTATGGAAATCAGTCGCATAAAAAAAAAGGCATTTTAACTAGAAACATGCCGACTGAAATAAATAAGTCGATTTTTTTTAAAATATTTTTTCTTTATTTTCAATGAACAAACGCTGCTTTTGTTATAAACAGACTATAAAATTTTTTCGAATGGTATATGAAAAGCTTGGTAGAGCAAAATATGAAGTACGAAATTTCGGTTCATAAAGGTGGAAAACGATTAAACAGAACTGGCCAGACTTCACAAATTCAACACAAGTTACGAATACAATGAAAATGCACATTGTTGACAGAAGAACTTTGCATGTCTCAACCAGTGGCGTAGCGAGGGGTGTACTGAAATTCGAGAGTCAGTTTTGAGGTGGGAAAGTGAATATTTATAATTTTATCTTAAGGTTATTGTTGTGCTTAAGCTTTTGATACTCACTGCAAGACGAGTGATATTTATGCCTATAGTCGATCATTTTATTTCAGTACTTAGTAAAGGTTTAACCCAAATTCGGTGTTTCAATTAAAATCAGAATTCAAAATATGGCTAGCGAATTGGGAAAGTGTAATTAGGTTGATATATTTTGCAAAGAAATGTCAAGCAGATTGTCCACGACAAATTGGCAATCTTGTAAATAGGTCAAAACTTTTTGAGAAAAAAAATCAAAACAAAACAATTTTATTTAACTATAAAGCATTTTTTAAAAGTTTAAAAGTTAATAATATGAAAAATATTTTTCCACAGTATCCTTCACGAAGTCCAGGATCCTACACAGCATATATTTAATAAATTAAATGCAAATATTTAAAATTTAACCAATTCAAACTTAATAAATTAATTTAAAGTTAATGATTATTTTAATTACGTTACTCTTAATTTTTAAGATTTCAAAACACTGATTTTTTTCCTATAGTAGTCCCCCCCCCTTAACGGATTCCTAGATTCACCCTTGATTGCAAATACTAAGTTATGACTGACTGAGTTTAACAAAAAATCTTATTCACATGCAGATAAATACCAGAAATATTTATATCGTAATCGACAGAATAAAAATATTTTTACAAATATGTATTCAAGAGAATCCCATGAAACTTACAGATTTAATTTGTAACAATAAGACTCTTATAAAAAAATTTAAAAATTATTCTTCTCACTTAGGTTTATGTAAGGTTTTAAGATAAAATTCTTAAAATGTTCCCCGGTTCCCATTGCGACCTCAAAAAGGGGTCTTCTTACAAAGAGGTCTTCTCACAATAGATCCTTTCACAAAGATCAACAGAAGTCATCAGTCACTGCCGCCCGATGACAGGTCTAATAGCCCCCATATGGCGTGTAATGACCGCAGAAGGGGGAATACAATTCTTTGTCCAAACCCTGACAGTTTAGAGAGAGGAGCTGTTCTTTCGGCTTGACGATTTCGTTAAACTTAGCAATTTCAATGCCTGCCGTCTGGAGGGTTAAGTAGCATCGGGCGCGGTCAGTACAGGGGAGGGTGACCTTTGCTTGCTTTTGGCTTTCTTTTTGAGTTCTTGATTAATGGGTTTTGTTAGTTATACAGGATCAAGTTGAATTAGTATAAACGGTGAAAGTATCTGAGGATAAAATGTTATTTTCTGTTCAAGAAAAAATAATGAGTTGACGTGAATGTTTTCTCTAATCTTAGTTGTTAGCACTTGAAGAGCCACCTACAGCTGCAGCAACTAATTAGCGAGAACGAGATAAGATCTGAGCGAGAGAGGATGTCTCACCTTCATCACGGATTATAACAATCCAATCATGCAGCTGCCACTCTGCGCTTGCAGAATGGTCAACCTAAACTCCCCGCCCTAGCGGTGATCAAGCTATGGAACTATTCAACTATCAGCTCTTGCAGAGTAGTTTATATGTGTTTAATCATCCGCCTTTGCGGTTTGATCATCGCATACAGTGGATAAATATATCTGATTCTCCAAACCTGCGGAATGATCATAGTGTATTCACCCGCCCAGCGGTGACATAGTTGAAGTGAAATTACCAAACTAGCGGTAACAACTGTTTCTGTGTTTACTATATGTTGAGTTGTTAATAATGATTTATTTTTATATCGACGACTTTTATATGCATAACACTCATCGTAAATATGAAGTAATTTAATTACAAGAATCAGAATTAGGATATGTCGTTTCCGAAAAATTGCCGACTGAAGTAATTCAAATTTATTAATTACTTAGTTTAATTTAATAAAATGTGCATAAAGTTTTTTCAATTCCTTGTAAATTAACTTCTATTTAAATTGAGATTGTTTTATCTTTTTGATGACGAATGTGATCACAAGGCTAAAGACGTTTCATTATTGTTTAAGAGCATATGATTTGTTGTGGTTGTGCAATAAAGGATGGTTTGCAATTAAGCTTCTGTATTCTTCTTCCTTCACCCTTATTGAGGATAGAAAGTATCAATGGTTTGGATAGGTTTTAAAGACCATTTCGATCGATGGTTTGTAGGGTGCAAACAATAGTGAATAAACAAGAATGGTAATCCAACATTAGAAATTTCAAATTTGAAGTGTTTAGAACTCATCAGCCATTTACTGAAAATTTCAAAATGATATGTGTTTTCGAATTTTATCTTGAGAATCTGAATATGTATTTAACATTTGGTGTTGCTCTTGTAGAAATTGAGTGTGTGTAAATCCAATTATGGAAACCCCTTGCGTGAGCAAAAGTTATATACAATTACAGAGGACACATTTCTACGGCGACGAGCTATTACAGTATTATTAAAAGATGATTATTTTCGGAATAGAGGACAGCGTTGCGATAACTGTTTGACGGACTGTATAACGATACTCCTGAAAAAACATACCTTTCAGTAATAGAATATAAGTAAAGAATAATTATGGCTTATTTCAAGATAGAAAGTGCAAAAATAACCGTAAGTAAAAAAAATTCAGTGATATTGGTTCCGCTTTTCTAAGACCATCTTTGTGTATAAGTCACGCTACAGTTATACTTAATGTTAAAGAGTTGAAATATTCTAACTGGCAAATTATAAGCGGGTAGTATTTTCGACGTCCGATCGAGCCGCTAAACAGCAAAACAATGGGCAGGAGGTGGGTACGCTAGGTGAGAGATTTCGGATGTTAACATAAATTGATTTCGGATGTTAACATAAATTGCTTCCGATGCCAACTGGTCAGTTTGAGCTGAGCTGTCGGCACGTAAACATGGCTGGTAGGATTGATTCTCCCTCCAAGTGAGAGATGAGTAGTACGTTTCGCTTCCTTCAGGCAGAAGGTTGGTTTGTGTAAAGCGATCAATGCAGACTTTACGACAACTGCGAAGAGCCATTCTGACTTCTTGAGTTGTCCTCATTCATGACAACGCCCACTCTGACAGTGCAGTTGTAATTCAGCACTTTCTGGAGCAGTTGAAATGGGACGTGTGTGATCACACGGCGAATTTTTGCTGCTATAATCGAAATTAATTGTTCATTGATATTTAGTAATGAAAAAGAAGATTTAACAAACCGGAAAGTGGCCATGACATTGAAATAACTTATTATAATGAAGCTCAATTTACTTTTAAAAAGCAAAACAAATTCAGAACCAAACGAATACTAAACGGTTTGTGACAGTATCGAAGTAAGAATCACATTTCCACCTATCAATCAAATTCACATCGTTTTCAGGGTAAAACTCGAGAACAAACTTCGTACCCCAAACAAAGTACCGTTTTACAAGCGATAATTTTGCCAATTTGGTATTAGATTTAAGACCGTTATTATGGCGACCATCATAAATTTTAGAGTCTCAGTCGGTAACTTGGCGACAGCTCATCACCGTGCGTCCCTAACACAAGAGGAGAATAAATATATCAAACAGCATACCCACGAGTTTACCTCGTAAACAACAAGGCGAAAGTAAAACGAAAAACTATGCCATTATGCAATATGAAATTGCGTAAGATAAGGAAAGTTCAATATGCAATTTCAACGCCTTTTATTAACAGATTAAAACAAAAATTAGACATACATTTACAATTGGTGCTAAAAGACTTCATACCAAATTTCATTTATCTAAATGATGGGTTTTAGGAGTTATCGTGTTAACAAGTATGCCATTATACACACCGACAGAAAGTCAACCCTTTGACGGATTTGGACCAAAATTTGCTGCGGACCTACATTACTGATGATAAAACTGTGTAGGAAATTTTGTCCATCTGGCTCTTTAAGTTTTTGAGTTAATGTGTTCGCATGAACACGTACAGACTTCTCATGGACAGATTTTGTCCACAATTTATTAGAAACCTACAAATTATGTGCAAAGATCACATACCAATGTTTTTGAGTTATCTTGTTCACAGACAGACATAGTTCTAAAATTGTATCTTTCGAACTCAAGGAGGTCTAAAACGTAGAGGTTCATCAAAATTTCGAGTCCGAATTTTTTGACGTTTACAATACTTTCTCTTTGTATACTTCGTATTCGAAAAAGTGAAAATGTCTAATTCATTTCTAAATTTTAAAATAAGGAGATTACATTAGGGTTAAATTTCTAATCACTAAAAAATGATAATATGTAATAAAGCAAATGTAGATGCATACAATTATAAATATTTTGAATTAAACAAAACTTTTAAGTCTCATTCTGAAAAAATAATAAATAGACTATAGAAAAGAATAAATGCGAGGCATTGCAGAGTTAAAAGGAAGAAATGAAAGCCCTTACTGTCAAATCATTTCTTGTATTCAAATTTTTACACAATAGAACCTCAATTCTTAGACAAAATAATTTGCTGAGTATTAATTTCACAAAGGTACCAAAGAGTTTTGAAGAAAGTCTGGTGCTTTATTTCGAAAAAGAAAAATGACATATTATGATTGCAAGTAAGATTATTTTGACGTGATTATATTAGAAAATAATTACATTTCTAACAAGCACGGAATAATAATCAAAAAGTTATAACAAATTGAAAAAAATATTTTTTACTTACAACAGCTTCTTCCTTATACACATATTATAGATATTGTATCATATATTAAAATTGGTGACTATAATGTATACATCATCATTAACTGTATTAAAAAGAAATATAATCCATCTACCATAATAATAATATTGGTAGGTAAATTATATGACATGGTGTGTCTGTTTGGTTCTGTCACATACCACATAATTTAGACAGATATGTGACAATGCTGGCCTCAGAAATATGTTTGATGTAAATAAAATTATAACACAAAATTTGGAAAATCTCACTTCATCCTTATTTCTACTACTAAGAATGTGAATTATTTCTGCGAATGAAAATTAATTGTTTTTCTTTAGACTATTTTAATTTTTTTGATTGCAGTACAAAACTGCTTTCAAAACACATGGCCCAAAAGGCAAAGATTCTAAATTTTCAACTTAGGTACAAATAAATAAGGGCAGGCCAAAAAATATTTCAAAGAACATCGCAAGTATGAATAAATTTATTTTAAAGAAAAAAGTGAACTGCATGCTTGCCAAACATTTTATAATCCTGAGAGTATATAAAACAGAACAGATCAACTTTTTACAATTTACTAGAAAGTAAATTGACCTGAGACAGAAACTTATCAAGTTCTGCAACATACTCATCCTGGTACTTATACCAGTGACTAACATGCTTCGAATCTTTCCAACATTTAATTTTAACATCAACACCCCTAGCCTACCAGTTATCTTTAAGCATTTGATTTGCAACAAGACTACCTACTTTATCTGCCTCAGAAACAAACAAAAGGGCTGGACACTTAAGTGGTGTGTTATGAAAATTCTTTGAAGATGTTAGATAATGTTTTGTAGCAACATTAAACATGAGAGCTAAATGAGTTGAGACATACCATTCAAGAATTTTAATGGTAATGAGATTTTTGGTAATAGCACGAGGGAAACCTGTTTGTATGCCCTCAATATCAACAGCACTATCCTGTATAACACTCCGGATGCGTGAGGAGATATCTTTGTACTTTTCTGAGTCTTTTCGCATCTGTACAAACATTTCACCCATCAAGTAACAACCAACAGAAAATGCATGAACAACTATGTCCTCATAATTCTCATGAGAAGTAAAGTAATCTAATACATTTTTGGCAATCACTTGTGATCCGGATACAGGAAAGAGAAAATCCTTTGGTGGCGTCTTAACAGTCAATACATCAAAGCCTCGGGAAATATACAGTTTGCGAAGCTTCTCTATGTGGGTTTCTTTCGCAAGCATCCAAGCCAAAATCAAAGCAAGAGGTTTCTTCTTACTTGAGTCATTCTGAATTTCATCAACTGATTTCAGCTGCAGATTTTTGTTAATACTCTGAGTATGCATTTTACGTACAGCTGGATGCCTGGGTGGAACAGGTGCTATAACCTAAAAACAAAACAATTTACTGTCTAAATTAAATTAAATGAATATACAATGATATTTTCACAATAATGTACAAGATGTATTCTTAAGCTTTTTTTTTCTCATGACCCTTCTTAAAGTGGACAAAAGCTTCCTGGTCCAATTTACATTCGAAACCATAACGAATTTTTCATAAGCTCATGACTGGAAAATAAACCCTTAATAGATGAAAATTAAAAAGAAACATAATTAACAACAATTATCGGGCAAATTTTAATAAAATATTTAAATTAAGTTTTCCAACTATTTTTATATCTACAAATATTGAAAAATAAGTGAAACAAGGGCATGTGTAAGTTTTTGCAACCCACAATAATGCTCAAAGCCATACCATATTGGGTTGTGATCTGCAGTTTAAGAATCCCTGGCCCTGTGTGTTCTAAAAGAACTGGAAAAATTTGTTGAGCCATAAAAGAAAATATGCAGAAAGAAAATTCTTTAAATTCATTTCATTCTTTCTCAAAGAACATAAGATTTTTCAGAAGTGAGAAGCTACCATTTTTCCATCTTCGGAGATGAAATTACCGCTGGTTTCTGGAATTCACAGAAAGATCCACAATTTTCAGTTTTGGACTACGATTCATAATTTATGCAGAGAAAGGCTTCTTTAACTATGGGATATAATTTTAAACATCAAATTAAAATTGTACAAATAAACATTTTGAACTAAATTTATTTTACCACTGATTTGTGCTTTATTTTCTTATATAGTTTCCTATACTTATATGTACACTGAGGAGACAAAAAAACTGGTACACCTTCTTAATATCGTGTCGGGTCCCCGTGAGCACGCAGAAGTGACGCAAAATAACGTGGCATGGAATCGACTGGCGTCTGAAGGTATCCTGGAGGAAATTCACATCATGAATCCGGCAGGACAGTGAACAAATCCATAGGAGTGCAAGGCGGTGGAGATCTCTTCTCAACAGCTTGCAGCAATCAGAAGAGTGTTCCTGGAGCCACTTGATAGCAACTCTCGACGCGTGGGGTGTGATACTGTCCTGCTGGAATTGTCTGAATCCGTCGGAATGCGCAATGGACATGAATTAGCCTAGGTGATCAGACAGGATGCTTAAGTACCTGTCACCTGTCAGAATCGTCTCTAGACGTATCAGGGGCCCCATATCACGCCAACTGCACACGTCCTATACAATTACAGAGGCTCTACCAGATTGAATATTCCCCTGTTGACAAACAGGGTCTCTATGGATTACTGATGTTGTCTCCATACTCGTACACGTGCATCCGTCCGATACAATTGGAAATGAAACTCGTCAGACCAGGTAACGTGTTTCCAGTCATTAACAGTAAAATGGTAGTGTTGACGGGCCCAGGTAAGGAGTAAAGCTTTGTGCAGTGCAGTCAACAACGGTACACGAGTGGGCCTTCGGCTCTGAGAGCCCATATTAATAACGGTCCGTTGAACAGTTTAGCTGACACTTGTAGATGCCCCATCATTGAAATCCGCGGCAATTTGAGGAAGTATTGTACGTCTGTCTCGTTTAAGGATTCGCGTCTGACGTCAATGGTCCAGTTTTATCATGGTCTTTTTTCCCGCCGCACCGATGGCCGAAATTTGATGATTTACCGGATACCCGATATTCACGGTACACTCGTGAAATGGTCGTACGCGGAAATCCAACTATCATCGCTATTCTGGAGATGTTATATCCTACGCTCAAAGTCTCTTAAATCTTTAAAACACGCCATTGTAGCAGGACGAACCTATCTAATGTATTTGTCAGACATCTGTTGTCTTATATAGGCGTTCCGAGCGCATCGGGTTACGATGATTGGTTGCATATCTCCGTTATTTGCATATGCACGCCTGTACCAGTTTTTTTGGCTCTTCAGTGAACGTTAGGGTTATGAAATTATTTAACCACTTAAAAGTAAAGTTCATTCAACTTATATGTATCGGATTATCATATTTTTAAACTTATAAGCTAAAATTAAATCCTTCATAAACATTATAAATTGATACAAAAATTATGCGGAATCCATAAGCATCCCAAATATTCTATAGACTCTCAGTTAAATGAATGTGACAGCATGTCATATAACTAGAGAATAGAAAAAACAAAATTATTAAAAGGTTAAGAGCAGGGACTGCAGAATATTTTAGCAACTGTAATACAGTTGTAAGTAGATAAGCTTAGGAAACCTTGAAAAACAAACTAATACTCATATGAAAAAGTATTTGTAAAAATATTATATGTTATAATAACATAAAAGAGAGTAACTCTGCATATATCTTCAAAACTTAAATTATTTTCACACTGTCTTTATCTAAATAAACAAACCTCTCCTCCCTTAAAAAATGCATGATGTATTTAATTATTTTTAGATTCATTCATAGAATTCTTCTGAATATTCTACTAAATATTCTAGAACAACAATTTTCTCCTAATTTTTCTGTAACATTTTTAGACAAAAGCAAGCAAGATCCTTTAATTGCAGGAAGTTACTTCAATTTTGTTTAAGTACACTTGTTCTTTTGATAGACTAATATAGAAAATGACTAAAACTAAACAAGCTTTCCCATTGTTCTGTGGTCTCAAATTAGAAATCTATGATAATTTCTACAAATCTTAAAATACCCATCAAAATAATACGTAAAGAAGGCGATGGCTAATAAATATAAATACTACGCAGGCTTTTCAGAAACGTTATATTGCTGAAAGAACTTTATAACTACAGCATTTAATTAGAAACTTTGAAAATGAAGTATTTTAAAAAATTCGTAACATCAAACAACTCTAAGAAAAAACTTCAATCAAGATTTTACCGAAATCAAAATAATACACTAGGGTATTTAGTTTCTTTCCGTATTTATAATTTTTTTATTTTTCTTCCAAAGAGAAATTTTTGTATAAAATCACAATAAAATACAAAGTATTCTGTTTGAAAATTAAGACAGAAAAAGAAATGAATTCTATAATGTACCTGGAAACTTAAATTACCATTGAATTTTATTGAAGAGACGCTTTGCTTTCATTTAAAAACGGAATAAGTAAATCCTACCAATTCCAAAGAATTCTAAAAATTAAAATTTTTCTTCAATATTTCATAAACGGAAAAAAACTCTGCAGAGAAATCAAAATATATTTCATATACCATGCTAAATTAAAAAGGATTTTAAAAAAATCACAACAAGCATAAGAAAGCTTGGTTATGTATAAAAAGTAAATAATATGAGAATAAATATAAATTTCAAACAAACCTTATGAAAAGGAACAACATATATGTTATAAATGTTCTTCAAAGATGAAATGATGCGAAACTGATGTAAGAAGGTAGACATTTCTTTTTCTATATGTTCTGACCTTTATCTAAAAAATCTAGAAAAATTTGGATAAAAAAATTTATAATAATTAATAACTAATCTAAGTTCCTAATATGTAGCGACAAACAATGACTATAGCTGTCGAATTTTCCATAAAAGAATTAAGTGGAAGACATAAAGTGTGCAGCAACGTGTTAAAAAAACTTTGCTAAATTTGGAAACTTTTCTATCCCAACCTAAACATTGTAGTTTGGTCAGAATAATGGTGATTTAATTTTTAACATCACATCAAATGGTAATAAAGTTTCAATAAAAACTGACTATAGGTTTAATTTGGATAGAATAAAGCAGCAATTTTGAATAACAAAAAATTATTAGTATTAAACAAATGTTACATCGGAAATGCTTAAAACATTCTAAATAAAAACTACATCCGATTCTAAGTATTAATAATTAAATAAATAAATATTTATTAAAATTAAAACTCACGTCTTCATATACACCAAACATAAGGATAAGCACATATACAAGGAAGTTTCCCTGCGCATTGTGTAATGCCACTAACCAGTTTGAACTAAACTCACAGTCACGAAGCCTGTGTTTCCAAATACTCCTAAAATTTAACGGTGTAACTGTTAACATGTCATATCTTATATTTCCCTTCTAATATAGCAAATTTCATTATGAAAGAGCTATTTGGTGTCATGAAATGAAATGTAAATTCATTATTCCTTCTCAACAGAATGTTTAGTTTTTGAACAGTCATGTAAATCTATGTAAATAAACATAAGGTATTCAGGAAAAGAATAACAAAAAATTAATTTAATTTTTTTATATAAAATAAATAAATTAATTAAAAAACATAAATTGATTAATTAGATTAATTAGATTTTTTAATATAAAGCTTCCTTCTTCAAACCAAAACTATAATAATTAAATGATTGTATTTTACAATTATTAAACTATTCAAAACTAATTGAAAAAGAGTAAAAATTATATGAATTGCTGTCTAGTAGACGGTAATGGAAAAGAATCATAAAGAACATATAACCATCAAGGAATCCTGGATACCTTTAAGCATCTCAAGAACACAGAAATAAAAAACACACAAACATATTCAAATTGCTTAAAAACATATTTAGTTTTATATTCTTTCAATGATGTGCCATTTCAGAGATATCAGAAAAATCTTTGCTTTAAATTTACAAAATAACAAAGTATCAAATGGGGTATTTTAATCACAGGAACAAACAGACGCATCAAAATAAAAAAAAACCCTATTTTAATCAAGTAGTAAACATATTCGTATACGTTACAATTAAATTACTGAACTACAGAAAATTATGCAATATACAGTTAAAAAACTGTTAATTGAATAGATATAAAACAAACACATTAAATACCTTTTAGCTTTTTAATGGGAATTGTTCTTTTTATTTGCCAAAAGATAAAAATTTAGAAAAAATTAAATTTTAAAATAGTGAACTTAGAAAGGATATTATGGACTATTTAATTCTATCAAAATTCAGAATATATCTAATAATGCATTTTCTATTAAAAGGAAAAATTATGATAATTCTGTTAAATACGCATTGTTAGAGGCTTCAAGACATTTCGATAAGAATTTATGAGGAATGTTTTTAGGTATAATTTATTTTAAACAATATTTTCATAAGTAATAAAGATATTTTCTTTATATTTTAGTAAATATCTTCATAATATGTAATTTAATAATTGCTTTAAAGCAAAGAAGCAAACAAAAAATGCCTGAACTCTTCTTTCTTCCAAATCAAATTACATTATCTTAAATTGCTTAAATACGAGACTAATAAAATGATTAATAAATGCACTGACTTATGGACTTTGGTTCTTCCAAAAGAAAAATTCCTATCTCTTAATTCCTTTGGTCAAGAGTAAAAATAACTCATCCACAGGAAAAATAAACTTCTGTTTACAGGCATCAGACAGAATGCTGATGATTGATTAACAATGAAATTCTCTGGACATATGATAAAATTTCTTAAAAATGAATAAAGAATGTTAAAATAACATAAAATTAATGCTTCATTGTCATTAATAAGCATTCATTACTTTTTTAAAAATTACCCAAATGCATACAAATATTTTAAAATATAAGATAATTAACTAGTTAATATAACCTTAAAATATATTATTTAAAGACAAATTTAAAGTTTAAAAAGCTTCAAAACAGTTGTGGTGTCGATTATTTTAATTATTTTTTTTCGGCAAATTTATTTCCTTTAATTACGTTAAGACACTTAAATTTTAATTCATTGTTTAAATTACACAAAATGTTTGTTTCCATTTGCACTTTCTGCTCTCTGGAAAGCTCGTTTTTCCTGTAACTTTAAACAACCCCCTTTCAGAACCCGACATTTTTCTCTCCACTTTTACTTCTGTATACTTCACCCTTTCACGAAAAATGCACGCGCAAGTTTTAATCACCCGTAATTGTTTACTTTACTTTTTTGAACCACGTTGAGTCTTGAAATTGAAAATAGTTTCTTTAGTCTTCCGCTCTTTTGTAGGAAAGGACCGAACCCCCTCTTTTTCTCCTCTGGTCAATTTCACTTCCGCCGTTTATGGCTTTGTGACAATAAGCGTGCAACTGACTCTCCAAATTTTACTATCCATGCGCGACTGACTGTCTGTCCTGCACAAAGACTATCGTTCGAACCCTGTCTAATTTGATAAATTATCCCTTGAGGGTGTTAGTGCAAAACCAACTCTTTCTAATTCTGCAAAACCTCGGTGTCCAGTCAGAAGTGTCAAAGGTTCCCAATTGGCTAACAACAGATCAGTGCACAATGGGTTGCTGGATTGCTTGGCGAGTATCTGAACAGTTACTAATCAGTCTTGGCGCAATAAATTAATTTCAGTCTCTGCCTTGCTGATTGAAAGTGCTTGGTTCTGTGGCACAGAAATTAGAGCAATAAAGGAACGGCTTGGCACTGTACTTTTTTTAAGAAAGCAGGAGAATTGTAACGAGGACAGACTGGTCGAAACACAGTGACTCGGAGACAGAGAGAGTCCGGAGAGAGAGTTCAGTTCAAGTCAGAATAAGCGAAGAAGATGACATTTTGATTTTTTGATCGGGCGCAGAGATCTGGCAATCAACCTTTTCGAAAGGAGGGATCTCTGATTGACAGAGTCGGTGAGCAGCCATTAGCGGACTAGTAAAAAGAGGGTTATTGAAAGGCCCCGAGAACAATCTTGTGCAAATATCATGAGAGATGTTGGCAGCATAAGCTGTTTGCTCACAACAATGCAAACAATTGCTGAAAAAAAACTTAGTTCAAGAGCGGCCACAACATATGTCCTTTACCTGAGAGCGGTGCGAAAATGTCTAGAACTGTCCATTAGGGTGGATCGAAAAATCAAAGTGTGGATAAAATAATCGGCATAGGGTACAAAAGTTGTCTTTTAAGTGTATTAGCATATATGCAAAATTTTTTCAACTTTGTTTAATATCTTCCGGTGCCCCAAAACGCTTAAATATTTGCAAAAAAACATTTTTTTATGCAAATTTCAAATTAAAAATCAAAAATTAAAAATGTATTAAAGAAAAGATTTTACAAGGAGAAACGTAGAGGAGAGGGCGAAGGAATGATAAAAAATACCAACAAAAATTGGAAAATTATCGTACAGAAAGAATATCGTGTTTGTTCGATATCACATTTTGTAAGTGTACAAATTTCGATAAATGTAAATTTCAAGAAGACATGAACATTTCACTTGCTAAGTGATTGTTTATAAAAGATCGAATATTAGAAAGGAAAATGGTTATTGGAGAAGTGGAAGTAATTGCTAATGAGAAAAAGAGAAAAGGAAAAAGAAAACAGATGGAAGACAAAAGAATAAAACGTAAAATGGTTAAAAATGATGCTGCTCATGCTCAATCAAAGGAGCTGCTTGAGCTCAACACTATGTCTTCGTCCTTGTATACAGATACGGATGTAATTGCCTTGGAATATCAATAATAAAATCATTTAGATTTCCTTACCTTAGCAATGGAATGTGATCGATACGGAGTTTCAGATAGAACAGCTACTTTATTTGCCAGTGATGTTCTACAAGACATTGGAATTGTACACGAAGGCGAGGCTCGGCATGTGGTATATCGCAATAAAATTCGTAGACAGCGTAAAAAGCTTTAAAATGCAGTTGCAAAGTCTACTAAGTTAACAGTGTCGTTGTCTCTTTTAACCGGATTATATTTCGATGGGAGGAAAGAAAACACAAAAGTGCTAATTAAGAAGGACACAAGGTACTACCCAAAGACCACGAAAGAGGAGCATTACACTCTTGTAAACGAACCTACCTGTGTATATCGGATATGTTACTGCTGCAACAGGAGGATCTAAAGCCATAAAAGAAGCAATACTCAATTTTTTGGAACACATAATATGCGATTAAATGGGCTAACAGTAATTGGATGCGATGGAACAAATGTTTATACTGGGCACAAGGGAGGTATTATTCGCTTGATGGAACTTGCCTCAATAGACCATTACAATAGTGAATTTGTTTGCTTCAAACAAATGAGTTATCCCTCCGTCATCTACTAAATTCTTTGGATGGGCAACAGCTGGTAAAGAATTTTGTCGACCACTTCGTAAAGCAATCAAAACCTACGAGGAACTACCTGTAGCTCCTTTTTTTTCAATAAATGTGGAGAATATGCCACGTAATATAGATAGAATGGTTCTCAGCAATGATCAGCAATATCTATATGATATTTGCCTAGCGATATCACGTGGTGAATGTTATTCTGACCTGGCATTAAGAAAGCCTGGTCCAGTTGTTCACTCAAGGTGGCTAACAATTGCAGGTAGAATTTTAAGGTTGTATGAGGTCACAGAAAAACTATCTGACAATCTTATTATTCTTGCAACATATATTATGAAAGTATATGCAACCTGTATGGTTCCATGTCAAGACAAATCCCTCCATAACAGAAGGAGCGCTGCATATTTGGAGGCTTATTTCATTTTTTAGATATTTGGAACCCAATTTAAGAAATATAGTACACACTTTTATTCAACGAAATAGCTTCTTTTGTCATCCAGAAAATTTGCTATTGTCAATTCTCACAAATAATATAGAGAATATAAGGTCTTTAGCACTACGAAAACTAATTTGTGCTAGATATGAAAACAGAGGATTATCAGAATAAGAATTTTTCAAGTACCAAAAATAGACTTTAAAGCAAAGGATCTTTTTGCACTTATTAACTGGCAACGAGTTGGACATTTGAGCCACCTCTTTTGTTGAATGTGCCATTTAAATAAATAGAGAACATGGTAAAAGTTAGACAGAGGAATGGTCAATAAATCCATGCCATACCCAAGCTGTAGAAAGGTGTTTTCTCATAGTGTTTGAAGCGTCGGAAAGTATATATGGAGAAGAGAAGAGACACGGCTTCATATTGAATAGGATACAATCAAGAAGTCTTATAAAGCATTATAATACAAAAAGGATTACATCCTTTAGAAATATGTAAATCTTCAAATTAATAGAATTAAAAAATCTATGATTAAGTTCACTTTTTATAAGTTTTGTGATTTATTGAATTGACTATTAAATTTATACTTCATGTATTATTATAAAATTATAATTATTTATAAGTTTACACTTTAATACTTGAATAATCTGCCAATTTTTCAAATATTTTTCATTAATTCACAATTTTTAATAGATATTTGTAAAAATGTCAATTTTTATCTTTTTGGGGGGCTTTCAGGCCACCAGAAGATATGAATGAACTTTAAAAATAATAAAAAAACGCAAATTAATATACCCAAAACAAAACTTTCTTACCCGGCGCTAAAGGAAATTTTGAAAATATTTTTTTATAAATTTCCCCCAAAAAATGACATTTTTAATTATTTTTGGAGCACTTGGGGCACTGGAAGATATGAATGGATTTCGATAAAAAAATATATGTAAACTAATATACCTAAGACACAACTTTTCCACCCGATGCCAAAAATAATTTCAAAACAAAACAAAAATAATTGTAAATTTTCATAAAAAATTCAATTTTTAACTATTTTTGAGGCGCTTGGGGCACCGGAAGATATGAATGAATTTCAATAAAAAAAATTATATTAACTAATATACTTAAGACACAACTTTCCCGCCCCATGCCAAAAAGAATTTCAAAAAAAAAATTTTTCCTATACTTTTCGATCCACCCTACTGTCCATCTCTTCGAACGGTGCATGCGGCGCACTGCATAGCCCAGCAAGATCCAGGCTGCAGTTTATCCGGTCATCCGTCCGTGCCAGAAGGTTTGCGTCGCAGTGTGATTAACCTGGAGCCTAGCAACTGAAGAGCCAGAAGATGTCACCGGGCATATCCAGTTGAACCGCCAGCCGAAGGGTGCTATTAGCAACAAATCCTAGTGTCACGAACATGTGTGGAGAGGATATCAGCTGAATAGGGTGGACATTTCCATAACAAGGACCCATGAAAGGCACTAAAATAGTGAATGAGACTCGCCTCGCCTACCAGCTCTTGTGTGCGCCGTTGGTCTAGATCCCCAGACCATATGCCCTCATCAAAGTTGTCAGATAAGTTTTTTTTAATTGAATATTTTGAATTGTAATTTTTAAATTTGAAAAACTCATAGCAGCAAAAATATAACATTCAGTTTTTTTTATCATTTTTTTTCTGAGGTGCAAATAGATAATTCGAGAAAGATTTGTTAGAAGTAGGGATTAAGTTGTGGATTCGTGTAAATCATATTGTATTAGCAATGTTACTATACTTTGGAAGTTTTATTATTATATTGTTTTGAGTAAGAACAAATTTAAGAAATGCTGGAATGTATTTTGTATGCAGGGTAAATTTTATTAATTATGTGTTTAACTTTAATAGATATCATCTCTTAATATCTGCATACAGGTTACTTAGTTGTAGCAACTTTGAAAGATTAAATTTTAGTCCACCAGCACAATCTCTAACTAGGGACATCAAGTTTATTTTTTTTATTTAGTTTAATAGAAGTGTTAGCATTGGTATCACTACATCAAGTTGTTAAATTTGTGATGATAGTAAAATTACTAAAGGAATAATTTTGTGACATGGCATTAGCAATGTCAGTAGATAGAAAATGAGAGTTCAGCCACACGGTGGGATTGTGGTGGTTCCTGTGGTTCTGGGGTGGCTCTCCCCTCCCCCTCCCTTCCCTATCACTTCTCAGATAAGGAATTTTCCAGATAAGGAATTTTTAAGATAGCGATTCAAGATTAGTACTTAAAATAGGGATTTATTTTTGTTATCGGTCTATCGAACTTTGAAAAATTTTGGAAATGTTTTTAGGGACTTGGGATTTCTTGACTTGCTTCCTTCTGTTATTAATTATTATCAATTAGAAATATTAATCTTTGATAATAGTGGTCAAATACTCATGCTGAAATCTAGTGATAATATTTTTTTAAATAATTATTTTGTGTATTTTATTTTTTGTGTTTTTATTTCAACTTGTTTTAAGGGTGGGTTCGAATTTAACAAATTAAGCCCAAGCCACTTCTTGATAAGGAATTAATTATTTTTTCTATCTTTCGAACTTTGAAAAATTTTGGAAATGTTTTTAGTTTTTTCAACATCCTTTTACTAATAATCTCGCTCACAGAATTTTATCAATGATAACTTATCATGCATTAAAATAAAACATTTAAATATAAACATAATAGTATTAAACTTACACATTAAATAATTTTAACATGATTTTAAACATAATGAGGAGCGGCAAAGCTTGCCGCCTCAATTCGTTCTCATCAGCATATAAAATGCTAAAATTATTTTTAATGACATAGTTGAGAGAAAATATTTAATTTTTGAATTGAGCCCGCCACCACCCGAAAAGCAAAGCTTGCCGCCTCAATTCATCCTTATGACCTATCAGATTTTATAATGTCCATGTGCAAGCGTATGGACGTTATCATCTAATAAATAACGCTTGTCATCAAATGCACACAGAGCAATTATGTTCACCTTTACTGTCTTCAATTTATGATTCTCACTCTGAATCCGATGTTGAATTTCTCTAGTTGATTTTAGCTCTTCTCTGCATCTTCTATAATCTTCGTGTCTTACATTTCTCTCAACGACCAATCGAGCCACTCCTTTTGCAGTCTTCTTCTCTCCACGTTCAGATTTGATAGAATACATTTTCGGTCGAAGACCAATAAATTCAAAGATTGGTTTCGAATGCAATTCATCTTTAAAGCATCCAATCTTCTTCTTATTGGACTCACTGAATAAAAAGTGATCCCTATTATAATCAGATGTATCGTATATGTCCATATGGCGGGACATGTCCTCATAAATATCCTCAGTTTCCACCTCATAAGTCAGTGAATCCGTATCCGTGAAGAGAAGTTCGGCTTTGCCCCCATATTCCTTCTTCATGACGTTATAATGAAAATTGTACATGATAAGTTTACTTAACTCTAGAATAACAAAACCTACGTATATAAGCTTATCTAGAGTCAAGCACTTTTTAACACGTTCCACCCCTACCAACTCATTATCAAAGATTTTAAATCTTTTGAAGGTAGGGGCAGCAACTGACTTCTGGGCCTTCTTCTCGACATTTACCAGTTGCACATCCACACGGTTTCGGATGTTCTCCATGGTCTTCCCATATACGCTGTTGTTCATAAGTTTGAAGAAGTCCTTCTCAAAGGCAGACTTGCTATTTTTGCGTTGTTCAGTATTGAACATAATATATTTCTTGAGCCAACGTTTCTGTTGAAATTTTAAAATTTTATGCACTTTTTCCAATTTTAAGCCATGTTTTAAATAAAACTGTAAATTTTTGTAGTAGGTGATATAGTTCTTCTTATCCTTCAAATTGGGTACTAGTTTAGTTGACGGTGTATACTTCATTCCATTTAAAACTGCCTTCGAGAACTCAGACAAATCTTCAAACTTGATATCCATCTTCTCAGGAGCTAAGGGATAATCATTGTGGAGATCGTGATGCTCTTCAGGATACTTCAAATCCACTTCGAAAATATAGCCCTCAGAGCTATCCTGGGGAATTGACTGAATCCAGTCGAGTGTCACGTCCGCTGAAATCCATTCAAATCCCCCATAGGGCAACGACTCGACCATGGAGGCTCCGTATAAATTGTTGCAATCTAGGTAAATGATATGTTTGATGCGCTTGCTTGCATCAAAGTTGGGGAGGTACTTGTTGTTTGCTTGAGAAAATCGTTTGGTGATAACAGATATTCCTCCTCGGATTGCTTTCTCAACAAACATGTGCATGTTTATATCCGTAAATAATTCGAGTGGCTGATCGGTCATTTTCAAACTGCTTTGCCATGGAAGTCCGGGTGCCGTGAAGAGGTGCACGCAATCCAAGCCATAATAATGCTGGCACAGTTTTCGAAAATTTTCGAATACATCGGCAAGTTGAAGGACATCACATTTTACATAGAGGTCGTGATATTCGCCCATGTTCTTCAAATTGAAATAATTCCATACTGTTTGGGCATGACGATAATCCTCATCACTGATGCCACTGCCAGTGAGGGTACTTTCAAAAGAGTCGATAGATGGCAGTCTTTCTTCGTCAAACTTTTGATGCGAATCCATGTATTCTTATGGATAAACACCCTTTCTCAGTAGTTAGGACATATTATGATGAGAGAAATTTTCTTTTAATATATTAAATTTATCATGAGTTAAATTTTGAACTAGTTTTTCTAAAGAGGTACTAAGGAATTGAAAGCTGTCAACAAAATTTAGGGAAACTTTAAATTTATATGTCTTTGATAGAGAGAATATCATATGTTTTTCCATAGTAGTTGGAACAACTGAGATTTCATAATCCTTCAACTTGCCAATTTCTTGCATTATCAGATGTCCGTCATAATTCTTCAAATTGTGGAAAACGACAGGAATCTTTTTCGACAATCTGAATTTGAGGTTGCAGATAGAGTGAAGGGCTGCCCGATATCTTCCAGTCTGATGGTCATGGTCCCTCACTCTGTCACCCTTTAGCGCCTTTTTACAAACGGAACAGTGCGTTACTGACCGGAAATCTAATTCGTCTTGAGGAGTCTTATGTATGGGAACAAGTGATGCCAATTTTGCCGCCAGTTCCTCCTTCTCCTTCAAAATATTTTCCATAAAGTTCTGTACAGCATTTTTCCCTCTGTATACCGAAATCTGCTTCACACTTCTTCCATCTGGTCCAATTATAACATAGGCATATCCACTGGCTTCATGTCGAGCTATGCTCTCAGTATTTCCAGACGTATGCACCTCTTTCACAATGAGCGACTCAAGATCCGCATAAATGATATAAGGAAGAGGATGTTGATAATGCACGTTCTGAAATTTGATAAAGTTTTCCCCCTTCTCAGGCATCTTGATATGTTGAGGAAAGTGTTCACTACAATATTGAAGATGTCCTTTCAATATTTCGACCTTGGCGAATCGATGAAGGCAACGATAGCAGTAATGATGTTTGCCATTATGTTTTGTCAGGTCTCCAAGGAGTCTAGACATGTTCCTTATCAGACAGTAATGCTGCGTCTCCTCGTTAGCGATAAGCAGCAAGTTGATACAATCTTCATCTACACGCTTGGAGACATAGAGTGGAAACAACTCATTCTCCTCGTAACAAACACATTTATACGTAGATTGTTGAATCACTCTACAATGTGAATTTTATTCAATGGTACGGGGCATTCCAAGCCGTCTAGTTTTATCTCCTGCTCGTGGGGAGTGTAGTGTGATACACGATAACTATCATGTGCTAGAATGTTCAACTTATGGGCGATCAAGCACAAAACAAGGCATTTCTGGTCCTCATTCTGAATATTTAAGACCGCCTTCTTATCTACCAACTTTTTGGGGAGGATGATATAACTGCTGGCTCGTAGCGGTTGATATTTCGCTACGCACAGCTCAAAGTGAACAATTTTATCGAGAATCCACCCTGAGCCGCGCCGGATAAATTCGTCGACAGCTTCTAATATCTTGCTAAAGGATGCTGGAACATGATCCCCTATTGTGTCGCCAAATAGTTCTATTTGGACGTTGCTTCTAAAGTAAGGTGTCACTCTTTCTTCTCCCCCATCTTCGCTTTCACGTTTAAACACGGATTTAACAACCCCGTACCATTTGCCCGCCCCTTTCTCCCGAATTTCTTCTTCTATCTTCTCCTTCAATTGAGGGGTGAGGGGTGAAGAATAAAAAAAGTCTTTCTTACTATTCTCAGTGGGTTGAAAAAAGGTGGAGGTGAAAGTGTTAAGGGCTCCTCCCTCCCTTCTAACACGCTTCGAGTTCCCCTCCGGGGTGGAAGCAGTTCCTCTCTCCACGCTTGTCAATTTGATTTCAGAATGACTGACCCTTACATGTTGATTTAGATGTTGAAGGGATATAAAGGAGCGGTCACACTTTCTGCAATCATACTTTTTCTCCTGACGTTTTTGCATATGCAAGTCAAAGCAGTGTTTTCGCTGGAAGGATCTATCGCAAATGTTACATTTAAAATTATTTTCCTTGGAATGAGTTTTCATGTGACGTATCAAACTATCATTTGGACTGAACGTTTCGTTACAAATATCACATTCAAAATCGTTTTTCTTTGAATGAGTTTCCATATCTTGATTTAAATTAGCCTTTGGAGCAATCGTTTCGTCACCAATTTCACTAGAATGAATTCTCATATGTCGTTTTAAACTATCATTTCGACCAAAAACTTTATGGCAGATTTCACATGTAAATAGCTTTTCACCAGTATGAATTTTCATATGCATGACAAGTGATTTTTCCAAGCGAACGATTTGGAGCATGTAGGACAAACCTACAAAAGAAAAAAAAATCAGTTTTCACATTACCGCTTATAGGAAAGATACCCACCCCCAAAGTAAAAGTATACTTACAAAGTGCTGATCTACATGCTTCTCAGGAGACGCTGGTCCACAATAACCGAAAGAAGTGCTTGGCGCTTTGTCCCAAACTGGGGTGTCAATTTTCCACTCTGACTGCAATTCAGCAGCATTCATTGCCTCCTTACATGTAGGGGTAACAAAATCATCAAGCTAAAGAAAAGAATATGAAGAAAAACAATTATAAATATAATTATAAATATTATAAATATAATTATAAATATTATNAATATAATTATAAATATTATAAATATAATTATAAATATTATAAATATAATTATAAATATAATTATAAATATTATAAATATAATTATAAATATTATATCATTATTATGTATTACAATTGAATCGAAATAACAAAAAGAATTTTACAAAACTTCTCCCTGATCGCTGTCCATAGAATAAACTCCTCGCTGATCTATATGTTTCTCAGGAGACGCTGGCCCACGTTGACCGGAAGAAGTGCTCGGCGCTTCGTCCCAAACTGGTGTGTCAATTTTCCACTCTGACTGCAATTCAGTAGCATTCATTGCCTCGTTGCATGCAGGGGTAGCAAAATCACCAAACTAAAGAAAAGAATATGAAGAAAAACAATTATAAATATAATTATAAATATTATATCATTATTATGTATTACAATTGAATCGCAATAACAAAAAAGAATTTTACTTACTTCTCCCTGATCACTCTCCATAGAAGAAAAAGAATCTCGTCGTTGATCTATAGTAAGTAGTGAGTACAAACTGACTAACTGAGTAAAAAGAGGAACGAGCAGCCAAATTTAAAGATAGTAGGTGTGGTCTTTGTAAATCGATAAGCCAATCGGTGAAAAGCATGATAACTCATCAAGCAATCATAGAAGGTGTGATAAAATCTCCCCAATCGCAGTAAAGTTCTGATAACAGTTCACCAACCGCTACGTCATCATTGATAACACATATCACTCCAATTCGCATCTGAGAATGAACCTGCAAAGGTAAGCCAATTCCACTTCCACTGCTTTTACCGATTTGTGAAGACGTCTCCTGTCTACCCAGCATGAATTCTCAATCCGAAGTGCCGGTCAAGAGGCATCGTGTCATTGAGCAGAAAATAGTTCAGCAGTGGCCCATAGACCCTTTTCTCTCCCTCAACGTAAATCAACGCGATGACAAGGTGCGAGTAAGGATTGTCGACGCGTCAGGAAACACCGCTGCGGAAATGACGTCCCCCACCTTTTATGAGTTTTGCAGAAAGATGAATGACTTCAATGTGGTTTATACATCGAGCACAGTCATCTGCAACAACCAGCTTGCCGTGTTTTCATCAAACGGGGAATGTATTCTCCAACAAATTTATGAAAAGAATAGTGGGGGTTTCACAATGAAACCACAATTTCTTAAAATGAGTCGAGAACAATTGACTTACTTAATGGAAAAGTGCTCCGAAGTGAAAGAGTGTGTTGTGAATACGCTATTGTGTGTTGCCCTGCCCCAAAGTGTGAGGAGGAATTGTAACAAGGTGTCGACGGAGCTTCATTCAGAGACATTCTTAAAGGTTGTATTCGAGTAAGTTATGACACATTTGAACAATTTGCTTTATTGTAATGGTTGTGTGTGGGATCACCCCTCTCAGAGGAGACATGAATGTTTGACGGTTAACCCTTTAGACAAATATCGTTCTGAAGGGGAGCGAGCGTTATTTTATTTAAACTTTACAAACATTTGTGAAAGAATACAATGAAAATGTTTTTACTTCATTGAATGTGAAAATGTATATAGATCATTTTGAAAAATTAATTGTAAATGTATAATATATATATATATTCTCAATAAATGTGTTTAGTTTTTAATTTGTGTGATTTCTATCTCAATTGAAAAGTCATGATTTCATTCAAATTCTTTATTAATATTTCATCCACTGTGCTTTAGATTTTACATTCTTTGCCGTAAGATAGTTATTTTTGACATAGTGTTTAGGCATATTCATCAAGTTTAGAACTGCTAGAAATTCTTGAATACCAGCTACATTAGTCTTTTTCTTGTTGTGAGTAAATATAATGTTAAACAATTCAGCTATATTAGTTTTGGAAATTAATTCATTTCCAATGAAAATTTCTCCTTTATCGTTCCATTTTAAAATATTAGAATGTTCTTTAATGAAATCCAGGGCCTTTGAAGCTTCATTTTTCATTCCTTGAGGAACATTATTTAAAACAACACGGTCGTAGGAATCTTCTTTTCTTGGTAGCATAGGTTCAACTTCGATATTATTCAAAGGTGCAGTCTCCTCTGGTAGCTTCCAAGGTAAGTTATATTCTTCTATATTCATTTTCTTTTGCAGCAAAGCATAATGTTGCTTCACTTTTTTGTGTTCCTCTAACGAACTATTTAAAATGTTTAGCATACTTTTATCTAGATCGTTCAACTGCTTATCAGAAACGGTATGTTTTGACACTAAATGTTCTGGAATGAGTGCAATTGTTTTAGCGTGCTCCATGGAACAGCTCGGAGAGAACACTTAATGCAGTGGGAATGAGAATATTGAGAAAACCTCCTTTTTGTAAAACGAGTTTACGTTTTTTCGACAAAGCGACTTTTCTTTCAGCTAAAGTACGCAACGTTCTCTTTTTTTTAGATAGAGATCCTTTCTGCTTTTCCGTCAATGGTATATTTCCGTGCAATACGTTCAAGCAGCATTCGCATATAGCTTTTATACCTTCTTCGTTAATACTTTTCAAAATTTCCTTTCTAAACTTTTGATTACAAATGTTTATAAGTTCTAATTGCTGTAGTTGTTCCTTACTCAGTGCCATATTGCGAAATGACTTATAGAGGTGAGTATTTATAGCTTTTTATATTGTTTCAAAAATGTTTTAATTGATAAAAATATTGAATCTGATTGGGTAAAATTTGAGTGCGGAGACGAAGTTCCTCAGGGGTTTCACTTCTCAAGTCTAAAAATATAAACTTCTTGAAAAAAATTTAAATGTCTTGGAAAAAGTTGTTTTACTAAATGCGTAACTTGAGTGAGATCTCTTCTGTTTTTACATAAAAATAAGTAATGCGCATTTAAGGTTATTTCCCTCATTTCTCTTCCTTTTTGAAAAAAGTTTTGTACGATGAAAATTATACTAAGATTTAAATGATAACTACCTTTAGTAAACAAGTCTGTTAAAAGTTTCTGATTAGCACCATGACCCATGAGGTCATCTATGATAAAAAGGGTATGCTTCCCTAAATATTCTTGAAATTTTAATGGTAATCCCTCCACAAAAGTTACTTCAGGAATGTTATCGTAGAGGGGTTGGTGAATTCCATAGAACCAGCCAATCTTATCTGGGACCGGGGAAAAAATTTCCCCCTTGTAGTGCGATAAGTCTCGAACGAAATACGTTTTCCCACACCCGGTGGGGCCTGCCATCACCATTGTGAAGGGGTGTTGCAACTTTGGAAACTCCATGACGAATGATTGATGAGAGTCAATATTCAATTTAAATACTTTTATTGATAGAACTTGGTTCGGACGCCAAACTTGTTGGCTACAAAATTATACACTTTGACATCATTGTGTATTGAACAGGCGACATAGGTGGGTAATATCTGTCTTAATGAATATCCGCGACATTTCGAATATAAATAATATAAACAGTGTTGGCCGCAGACTGCCGTTATGCGACTTTGTATAATCATAGGATTGTAATTTACAAACAAAAATCTTTCAGCAAAGTTGGTTATAAATTTATTAAAATTGAAAGGAGTGTTTCCATATGAATCAAAGAATTCAACCTCTTCAGGAGAACTAATGAAAAATGCCAACCAGTGACTTCCCCCCCCTTTGAAGAAGGGTCTACATTTGCAATAAAACATGCTGGATAGTAACGGATACGTGTAGGTAATCGATTACTTGCAAAAACTCCAAGGAAATATCTTTGAGTAAAACGATTCCTGGATAGTATACTGTCAAGTTGATAGCTATCCATTTCTTTCAGTTGGCAAAATCACATAAAACGTGACGAGATTTTGTTATTTCAATTATGTTTTGAAATTCAGCATACACTAAAACCGAGACAGTTTCCTCTAAAGCTCTTGCGAACTTTGCTTCCACCCGTAAATTCCCCTGGTGTAGTAAATTGAAATGAGATCCGTCGCATAAATCGGGAGTTAAATCGAATGAGTATATGGCATATCCTTTTGAAAATTCTTCCCTCGATATGAAAATTCTTTTATCCCTATTAAATCCAGAAAACAAACTGTGATAGGCTCGAATATAATTCTCTGATTCATAGTTTAATTCCATAGGTTTGCATGGAACTGGTTGCCCATCTAAATAAATCCCTAAAAAGTTAATTTTGTGGTGTTTAAAGTTGAAGGGATTCAATGAATACTGGCCGTTTATGGCAGCATTTTTCACGAAAGTTATAATGAGTCGTTTTGGCATCGATCCGAGGAAAACATTGTCTTGCATAAAAGACAAACTTCCTTTTGGAACAGAGTACGTTTTGCAAATCACTCTATCTATAGGATATTTTGCCGAAGATTTTTCCAGGGCTTTAGCATGACCCAGGGCCTACTTAGTCCGGTTACTATCATAGGGAGAGGAAAAAAGGAATTGGAGGAAGATGTTTAAACGGTCTATCTGTCTCGAGAACTCCTCCTAAACGGTGAATAGTCTTGATATGAAATTTGCACATGCCATTCCTGGGTCCGTTCTTAGATTAATTCTACTCTTACAAACAAAATTATTTCCTAAGATATTTAATCAAATAAAGCAAATTAAGCCGATTTTTGGCGTTTTACCTCAGTTTTTCGGCTATAATTTCAGAAAAATATTTTGCACGTAGTTTATTTACATTCCTTCTGAAAGAGCAGAAAATCATCTTTTTAATTATTTCAAATTATATGTTATGCGTTCTTTTTCTTAATTTAATGTCAAACCACTGATCGTTTTATCAAATCCTTCATTCCGGTATTTTTGCCATTGTTAAAGTTATGATAAAAATATTGTTTTCTTTGAATGTTAACTGAAAGGCAGAAATTTTATTTAGCTTTTATTTCGTAGCATATAACTCTTTCAATATGTTTGCGTCACAATACAATGATGTTAATTACTGTCTTTCCGCGTTGCTTCATTTAATTTTGCAAATTTTTAATGTTCATAATGAGTGTTTAAAATCCTTCAAGATTGTAGGGAAAGGGCATAAGGAGAAAAAGAAAGAACACTATGCGGTTTTTCCCTGTCACTGACAAAAACACTAAAGAGAAGAGAATTGTAGTCCGGATAATGGCAAAAATTAAAAGCTATGAAAGAGTTTCTGCTGTTCCCATAGCAATGATTAGGAGGGGGAAATGGTGTACGAAGGACCAAGAGATTCTTCCCAAGTGGTTCAAACCAAGGAAAGAAAAAGAAAAGAGTGTTTCACTGCTGGTCAGAAGGTTCAGTTGATTAACGAAAATCAACGAAACACTCTTCCGCGAAAAACACTTTTATTAAATTGAAAGCGTTATAAGTAATTGGACTTGAAAATATTTTTTTATTTCGACAAACGCCGGGCATATCAGCTAGTTCTGTTATAAATATCTGACCTGCAGAGTGAGCAAATCATTTCCTTTTATATTTTAATGCATCCTATTTTTTATACTGGACTCGAAAATGTAACATGAATAAAAGGAATGTAAAGGATTCTTTCACGTCGTCTATATCTTCGTTAGGTTTTGGCAACGTATCTTTGATGAAATTTATAATTTCAGACTCGTCTTTCCAGCTTGCTTTTTTAACCTCGAAATTTTATCATGATGTAAAGTTTCTTTCAAACGTCTTGCGATGTTAAAATCTAGTCTACCAAATTCCATAGGCATATTTATTGTTCGGAATATCACAATTTTTCCAAAGGCAAGCGAAAATCCTCAAATTCTTTAAAATATCGTTCGCTCAAACATAAACTTTTTTGTATAAAGTAATTGGGTGCGTCCTTCATATTTTGCAATTCGTGAAGAAGTCGTTTTAGCCAGAGATGTTGGCAGGTGGTGTGATCGTTCAAGAATGAGATTGTGATCCAAACCAGCGGCCCTTTATAATGCTTTATTTTTTTTTCTTTTTTGGAAATAAACGACACACATTTTGGTTTTAAACGTGCACTATCCCAGACAGCACGTACGTTTGCAGCAAGTTTGATTTTTAATTGATATTACCTTGTCATGGAAAATTTGACGCGTCATGCTTAAAGCGAAACTGTGGCAAACTAACAATGCAGAATCGCCACCCTCGCTTGCAAAACTAGTTTACCACAAGTTCGCCGTGACAACTAGCGCTACGTTTTCTTGCAATGCAATGCTTGCTGTGAGTTTTCAAAACAAGCTTGCTGCGAGGTTGCAAAACAAGCTTGTTGCAAAAATGATAGCACAATAAGAGATAATTATCTTTGTTTTAAAAAACATCCGATTTTTAATAGCATCTCCTAGACCGTCCTTCTTTATATTCATTCAATAAATCAATGATAATTTGTAAAAAAACTAACTTTTTTATAAAAAAAATTTGGAAACATTTTCCATCTCTTTACTAAATATAGAACTCGCAGTTTAAAAAAAACCATATCGCCTTTTTTCTTGATGTTGGAATTTTAACGTTTATAATCAAAATTAAACCTAAAAAACAATCAATGTTTGTTGAAAAATAATAACTTCATTTTTGTCCTATTTTAAAAATAATTACTTTTGAACCCTAATTTCATAATTTATTCTACTAGCAAAACGTAGTTATTAGCGAAAATTGCTCTCTCTTTCTTTGATTTCAAATCATGCTCTCATCACAAAATTTAAAAAATTAATGAAATCAAGAAAACAGTTTAAAATAAATCGTATACGAATCGAATCGAACGATGCATTAGCGAAATCTATCTTCTCCAATCATTGTTTATCTGGCCGAGTGTGTAGAACGTTCTCTTAGCAAGCGCTAGGTCGCGAGTTCTAATCCGAGGCTGTGTTCGCACTCTGTTTCTGCTATGTTTGCAAAGAGTTTGACGCTGCAAGTTCGTCGCGTGGTGACTTCGAAGCTTGCATTAACTTGCTGCAAGCTTTTTTCACACTTGCTCTCTTGTCATATCAACCTTCCTGCAAGCTTGCTGATTTGCAGTGCAAGTCAGCTGCAAGTTTGCTGCAAACTAAAATTTCTATCTGGGATTCTTGTGCCGATTTATTAAGACATTACATTTGCACCAGGGTTGTAAATTGAAACATCAATCAGTCGAGGCATCCATCGAAGAATCTGTTCAAGAAGCAGACGAGCCATTCATCGAGGCATCAGAGTTGTCTTCTCTCGACACTCGCCGAATTTCTTCAATGCCCTCTTCCGTGAGCGGTCTCATACATCTTAAGCACAAGGACGAGGATCGATCCAAATGTCTCTCGCACCACTCGTGCACATCGCGGCCGCATGACAAGACAACCGTTTTCGCATTCGTTGCGTAGCATCGATCACGCAACTGGCAAAACATGATTGTCCTTGCGTTCTGCACGAGCCATCACATCTGTCTCTGTTTCATAGCTACAGTCGGCAGAAAAAATATATGAGCACCGTGACCCTTTCAAAAATTTCTCAGAAATGAAAAACGACCTTTAATGATATGAGGTTTTAAAGGGAAATGCGTGGAGGTTTCAAAGGGAAATGTGTAAATTCCAAGATTGATCCCTAAAAATTCTTCCTTCTTTCGGAAGAGCTGACAATGTTTATTTTCTTTTCAAGGAGTGTAGTGTGAGAAATAAAAACAGAATCATTTTTCACATTAATAAATACATTTATTTATATCTTTTGCATACGCAAATCCAAAGGTAGTTTTACCAAAAAAACATGCTGTTTCCTCGGGCCAACCACCGAACAATTTGTCGTTAAATCCAGCGGTGCTTCTTGCACATCTATCGGAAAAGAGGTTATTACTGGTGGTTCGGGATCGGCCGGAGTCCAATAGTTATCAGGTGGAGGAGGCGGTAAGATCTAAAGCGCCCTCGGAGGTTGATGAGAACTCGGCCGATCCATTTGAATTTGATGCGCTGGGCCCACGGGAGATCCACAATAGTTCAGTTCAAAATCCTCAAACCACTTATCGATCGCTTCTTGGGGAACGTCGTTCTCCAAAATCTTCGTCCAATTTTGAGTTGAGGTGTCCATGTGGGATGCTTGGTTGTCCATCGGCTCTTCAAAGAAGAAAATTTGGTCTGGGGATACGAAGGTGCACTGTTCCTCCTGCTGCTGCGGCACGGGGTTCGGGGCCGTCTCATTTTTATTTTTCCTGGTGAGTCTGTCCTGCGGCGTCAACATTTTGGGGCCCTCTTCAAATTGGTGGGACGGCGTAGGGGGCGGCAAATTGTAAACCTCCAAGGTGTAATCGTTGTGGCTTCTGAAATCTTGGAGGCCTTGGACATCTTCCCAGGCCATGATGTCGATGGCAAATAAAATCTTTTGAACCGAAAGGACGAGGTAATTGGTGCCAGGAGGAACCACGTAGACGGAATTGGGTCTCTAAACGTACCGCTTGTAATAGCACTGGTCTTGTTCCACTAGGCTGCGCCGCACCGTGTTGGTTCTCGGTTTGCATGCCATACTATTCTCCTGCAGTTCATAAATGAGTATGGGGGCGTCCGATGTTTGAAAAACGTGCTCTTCGTTGACCGGCACCGTCCAGAAGCCGGAAGAAAAGTACTGCTAAACCAGCAGGACATTGCCCATCTTAAAGTTCATGCGTTGATCGGAGGTCTTTTTGGTACTGACTTGATTCGACTTTAATTTCTTGCAAACTCTTGCCCATTTCACTTGCCGGGGGTCAAAAAATTTTACCTTTTTGGACTCTCTGACGGACCGCTTGAACTTATCCACGTACAGGGGATGAGTCGTCCAGTCTTTGATGTGGTGGTGGAAAATACGCATGGTCGGCAGGTCCATGTACGAAATGAACGCCTGCACTCGTCCTTGCTGCATAAGGCTCTCAAATGGATCCCATTTCCCGGGATGAGCAATAGCCATTAAACATTCAGACTTTAACGTTGGAAACACGTCCATTACGACCAAAGCACACGCAGGCAGAGAGAGAGAGCGAGCGAGCTGTTCAGTGTCTCGAAGACGAGTGAGGACTGTGTGGAGAGTGCCTCCTTTTATACCCGTCCAGGAAGTAAATGGCAGAAAAAGAACCAGTTTCTGCACATACGTGGGTTGCAATGAAATGTTCCGAGGTCGGATTAAGAATATTTCCAAGATTTGCAAAGTTGACTGGAAGCATATACAATGTTCCGAGGTTGGGGTCGGATTAAAGAATAATTCCAAGTGTGGGAAAAAATATTGTTTACTGTAACCGTTTCATTTTAAAAGTAAGAATAATGTACTCTTAACACAACAATAATTTTGTTGGAGTCTCTGGGAAATATGTGGAGAAAGGTTTAAAAAAATTTTTTTATGCTGATGTGTTCCCTCTCAGCTGAAAATCTTTTGATAGCCTCCAAAATGTTTCATTGTTTTAAAGGTACGATATTTTTACTTTTAACATGGAATGAAAAATTCATCCATATAATTGGAACACCAAAATAGTTCAAATGAGAGTCCAGACAAATGTTTGGGTGTAATGAAAAGAAATTTATTCATCTCTTTTGATATTCATCCAATACATTCCATCTCCATCCCCTTGAATGGAAAAAACTCGTGGGGGTGGTTTATGAAATTTTACAATCAAATCCCCAGGTTCAGGGAAAATTCCCATCGCAGGAACAAAAGATATTTTGCTCAAGTCCACTTAAGCTACTGGAATCGGATGAATTTTGCGTTCTGGAGTAGTGGGTTCCTCTTGAGATTCTGGAGTGGGTTCCTCTGGAGATTCTGGAGTAGGCTCCACTGGAGATTCTGAAGTAGACTCCACTGGAGTGGACTCATTTGGGAGTTCTGGAGTGGGATCCTCTGGAGTGGGATCCATTGAAATAGGCACTGGAGTAGGATCCTCTGGAGATTCTGGAGAGGGATCCATTGAAATAGGCGCTGGAGTGGGCTCCGGTATCGAGGACTCTAATTTAATATTTGGAGTGGTCTCCGGTATCTCTCCACTTGGAATGGTCTCCATTATCGAGGAGTCTCGAGGCTCTGATTTTATTGTTGGATCCACGAAAAATTCTTCCGGTTTTACATCCGAACTTGAGACGGGACTCGTGGACTCGTTTCCAGATTCATCCGTTCGTGGTTTTTTACATTGCTGGAGAAAAGTTTTCAAGCATTCCTTTTTGGAAGCCACCCTCGTACTCGCCGTAGTCTGGTGGCCACTGGTCGAAGGTCCCGCCGACGGTACAGAGTGTTTTTGGACTTCTTGCCTTTGGAGTTCCAAATCTCTGATGAATTCATCTATCCACTTGGGCACAGAAACGCATTTCTCGTCCATTACGTCCACACAAACGAGGAAGGGTGCTTTCCGTTCATTGACGACAAACTTGCGCATTCCGTGCTTGTGGGCAAACCCTTCTCTGAGACGTTTTAGAAAAAGTTGTCCCAACTCAACGTTTTCCTCCATCAATAATCTGTAGGCCAATAATACTGGAACTACATGAACCAGCAGCGTTTTCTGCGGAATGTCGTATCCCGCTTGTGGAAGAACGTCCATTCCTTGGACTGCCAGATGTTTCAGTCGAGTTCTGTACATGTACGGGTTTTTCTTTGACAAAAGCGTTCCAATCTCGACAAGTTTGACATACATGAGGCCGTTGTTCCCGATCAATATAGTTAAAAGAGGAAGAAAGCGGTTCAGTTGAAGTTGAAACCACATGGTTGAAAGGAATAGTGTGTCGATTGCAGAAAACCGAATGAATAGACCAGAGTAAACGTCGTCCTTTTAAAGGCAGATATCACGAGAAAAAAATGGATATTAAGGAGTTGGAGATGGGTTATTATCATCCTTTTCCAATCTTGGGTCCTTTTCCTTGTTCCAAAAACAGTAAGAGAGAGTTGATATCAATGTCAAGTAATCCTTTCCAACGTTGGCTCCACCACTTGTCCAAAAAAATGGGAGAGAGCTTAATGCGAGTTTCCTCACATCAGACTCTCTCCCATTTTTCTGGGGGAAAATCTCTGTTGGATTTCACCACTTCTTCTTCCACATTCACTTTCGGCCCTAAATATACCATTTTATCACCCAACAGCATGAAGGTGGCCATGTCGTAGATGCAATCGGTGCGAGGACAAAAGAGTTCTCCAATTGTCAGTGGGGAATTGGGTCCATCTGCATGAGATTAAATTTAGCTATGCCTTTGTGAATGGCCACCCAACGATGGCATCTCTTGTGACAAAAGACGCAGGGGGAAAGTTTCTCTCTATCCCTCAGAATAAAAGTTTGATAGGGAAGTTTGGATTTGCAGAACATCCGTTTGTAGTAATTCTTTGTCCGGACGTCGGTGAAAAAGACTTTTTGGGCACCAGTATTTGCCAAAACCTTTCGTAAAAGTTTATGGGAAGGTTGATCGGAGGAATAGGATACTCGTCCGGTTGTGACGGTAAACCCTTTACCATCGATAGTCAGTACGACCATAATCTTTTGATGCCGAAAGACTTGAGATGACGGTGCGGGAATGGAAAAAGAAGGAACCGCTCGTGGTTTCTCGTCTGGAATAGGAGACAGAGCTCGTGGAATCGCCAGCTTAGGTAGTCCAAGCATGGTGGTGTAGTAGTAAGAACACAATTTGCAAATGTGAAACAAAGTAACAGTGTTCAGAAATTTTCAAAGGCTCTTCAGAATTTAAGATATAAAAAAAAACATGTTTTTTTGTATGTTCTTGTGTGTGCGTCGAGTGAAAATTTTACATGTTGTGTGGTATTGGTTCCACACATATTTTTTTAATTGTGTTGAATCCACACACAGCAACACATCTTTTCACAATTCTTGTTGCATGTTGGACAAGTACCAAATCCCTGCTTCAACGTCGCCACCGATATTTGGCACAAAGGATGTTCCTTTTCCAACTTTCTCGAGACAAGGTCCCAGCGAACTCTACTAGCCACATCCGTCACATACAGAGACGTAACGTCCAATTCGTACATTTGCTCTAGCAAACTCGTTTCCATATCTGGATCGTTCTCTCTGACGTGCGATGTCATCCCATTCGTTAAATAATATCCGTTTTCCCGAAAACAGAGCACCGCCATTCCTTTTTTGTGATGATAAACTTGGATGGACTTTTTGGGCTTGTCGGAAGGCCTATACGGACGGACTCGATGCTTAGGGCGTCGTAGGCGTCCAAAGGGGAAAGCAGAATTTGGATCACTACGATCAGCAGGCTGATCATCGCGGACCACCTCTGGTCGATTGTTCGGTACTACGACAGGCTCGCTGTCAATGATTTCACCGTCTCAGAAGGGCTCAGTGATAATCAAAACGTCCGACATGGTAAAAGTTGTAACAGAAAGAACGTAATGTAAAATGTTTCAGAGGCTCTCGGGAATTTAAGATCGCTAGGCCAGAAATAATAATAAAAAAAAATTTTTTTTGTCCTTACAATTTTTATTCGTCCGAAAAATTTAATTCTTAGTTTAGGGTATTTTGTTTTTAAACTTAACATGGAATGTGTCGAGCATACTTATTTGAAAGATTAATCTTTATTTTGTTAAGATACACAAACATTTTCACCATTTTTATACAGACAATGGCCAGACACACACATATTTTATTCCGACACACAAATCGTTTCACTTTTTACTTGTTACGCAGAATAACTTCACCAAGACCATTGTCGCACACATATTTTACACAAACTCATAAAAAATTTTACCTTTTGGTGTTACCATGCCCACCCTCCCTCCACGCATGGCAACACCACCATTTGTTTTTTTCACCAAGACCATTTGTTTTTTCACCATTTGTTTTTTTGACCAAGACCATTTGTTTTTTCACCATTTGTTTTTTTCACCAAGACCATTGTCATACTTATTTCTTTTCACCAAGACCATTGTCACACCACCATTTGTTTTTCACCAAGACCATTGTCATACTCATTTCTTTTCACCAAGACCATTGTCACACACAGATTTGTTTTATCACCAAGAAAATGGTTCACAAAGAGTTTACCTTTTGGTGTTATCATGCCCACCACGCATGATAACATTACCAAGACACACATTTCTTTTTCACAAAATGTTTTACCTTTTGGTGTTACCATGCCCACCCTCCCTCCACGCATGGTAGCACCACCATTTTTTACCAAGACACACACATTTTTTTCACAAAAAGTTTTACCTTTTAGTGTTACCATGCCCACCCTCCCACCACGCATGGTAACACCACCATTTTTTTACCAAGACAATGGTCACACATTTTTTTCACCAAGACACACATTTCAATTTTCACAAAAGGTTTTACCTTTTGGTGTTACCATGCCCACCCTCCCTCCACGCATGGTAACACCACCATTTTTTTCACCAAGACAATGGTCACACACACACTTATTTTACCTTTTCATCATACACTCGTATTTTTTTACCTTTTGGTATCATCATGTCCACCATTTGACATGAAATTTACTTTACGTTTGCAACGTTGCATTTGTTTAGTTATTGACATTAAATTTACTTTATCCATATCATTTTAAGCGAGTTAGTAGACAAACCTGCAACACAGACATGCAAAGCAGACAATCACAAACATACAAAGCAAACAATAAAAAAATGAGCTCATCAGGGGTCTTCTTCAGGCATCTTCAAACATTCCGTTCTTCTTTTCTTGGATGTCGGCCGAATATGATTTTCTCTCCAAATTGCGCGATCAACCCGCGGTGTTTTTTTGCTAGCACTAAACTAAAGCTAACCAAACTTACAACTAAAACTTACAACTAAAACTAACCAAACTTACAGCTAAAACTTACAATTAAAACTTACAACCAAACTTACAACTAAAAATATGATTTTCCAAAAATCTCCAAGACAAAGAGAGAGAGATAAAAAAAACAGTCAAAAGCTGATAGGAAAGATTTAAAAAGCAGAGAGAGAGAGAGGATAGCCAAAGTTTTATGCTCACCAACGGACGACTTCTTCTTCTTTTGGTCAAATTTTGAATAAAATTAAAATTTTGAAAGAGTCTACCAAAATGCATGCCATGCCTCAATGATCCCGAGAGACCTGTGAGCACCACCGCCATACTCTCCATGGACGGAACGTGATGCCGTACGTACACCGGGCACGGAGCCCGATGGGAGAGCTGACAAATGGGTCAGTTGCATCCACAACTAGTCATCCATAGAGCGAGAGGCCGCTGATCTATCATATCAGCCGGAGGGCGTACACTCTACAGGAAACCCGGTCGATGAAATACCGAGGCATCTAACAAAATCAAAGAAGCAACGGCACAATTCGGCAAAACTCTATGTAAAAAACACAAACGGGTAGCCCAACAGATACCTCCAGGTATCAAGTGCCACCGCAAAAGAACCAGGAGACAATGGAACGAGCCCTCTTTCCCGAAGGAAAGTGACAGGAGCCGGGCAGACTAAGCCGCATGCCGAAATGTGGTTGCATTCCATCGCGGAATCCTGGTTTTTCACACGCGTCTCGCGAAGCCAAAGAAGATTACCGACGCATCGTGATATGTCCGTCCAGCTCTGCTCGCTGAACATTTCTGAACAGACACATTACTCACCGAGGTCTACTTAAACCCGACAGGGTTGTTTCGTCCTCGGAGCACCTTTCGGAACATACGAATGCAAAGGTTTTCAAAGTCATTTTTTTCCTATCTTAAAGTTAATGTTTAGGCCGCACTTTGCAGCAGAAACCACCGTTTTTACCACTCTGATACTGATTAAGAAACAGGCTCAAGTGGGTAACGATAATGGCGAGGTGTTTTCCATAGCCTCGTGATGGCACATATTTGAGGCGCACATCTCAAACTGAAACAGTTTGCTCGTGTGGTCCCCGCGGGGATCTGGCAAGAGCCATTCGATCTCTAGTGCCACGTAAGTCAGGAAACGGAGCCAAAAACGATCATACACCATGATCCAGAGTTTAAAGAATCCAGAGGGAAAATTGGCAGCAACTGCAAAGTGGGGAATCTGAACAACGATTCTGAAGAAGCTGTTGGGTCGTCGTCTGTTTAAAGATCACCAGAAAGAAATCAGAAAACGTAAAAAATTTTTTTTTTGCATTGGATGTCCAGAGAGAAAGAAATATTTCAAAGACCAGAGAGAGGGAAATTATTTCAGAATCTTGAAAGTTTGCTGCTAAAGCTCAACTCTGTGAGTGATTCATAAACCGGCCTAAGAACGGTAACGTATTTCGGCGAGGTGTTTTCCATAG